>MU775750.1:0-17888 GCA_026770625.1 Nicotiana glauca | reverse complement strand
AATGTATTAGTTCAGACGGACAAAATTAAATATATAGTTTTTGAGGCCAGCTATCTTCATTGTATGTACTCATTATTTTAACTTCTGAAAGGCTGATAGCAAATTAGCAATCGGACAGAAACATGGAAAATGCACATGGAAAAGCAGTTTAGCAATTACTACTATTTCAGATTCAAGTGTTGATGAAAAAGCAGTTTTTCTCATTCTATTAATCCCCCCCCGCGCCCCGCCCCGCCCCGCATTATTTTTTTTTTTAAAAAGTGAACCCGCCCCGCCCCGCCCCGCAACCGCAAACTTTCAAATCCGCACTGCCCTGCTAACGTTCAAACCCGTCCCGCACCCACACCCGCACCCGCACCCGCACCCCCATTGCCATCCCTAAATTTGTAGTGGAAGTTAAGTATATTTATTTGGTAAACTTGGAGGGGTTCATCCACCCAATTATTTTAGTCAAGTTTGGAATATGAGTATACCTTGTAAGTTACAATTAGTATTCAACTTACTATTTATTTCAAATTCAGTTATTATACCTTGTAAGAGATTTGAATCACTGCTCAACTAATTTACTAATTTCAAGGCCTAGTAATAAAAATTGTATATAACCGGCAAGTTTACTGTTTCTTCTTAACAAATTTAATATATTATTGCTCTTTATTTAGTTGGGCTCAACCAGTCCAAAGATACTCTTAATATGATGTGATATTGCCCGTTTTTGGCCAAACTCGCACGGTTTTCTATAAAAGGCCTCACATCATTAAGAGATCCCTACACCTTATATATAGGCTTCCAATCTTTTCCGCTACCAATGTGAGACTTTGTTCGTACACCCAACATGTTTCTGATTACTTTTTGCTTCTAAGAATGGTTTGACACTAAATTTTAGGTCACAATAATTTTTTTTTCGGAAAAGGGCCACAAGTATCCCTATCGTATGGTAAATGGTTTATAAAAGCCCTCCATCCATCTATCCGTCTGAAAATATATAGGACGTTATTTCTATTTTCAAATTTACCCCCACGACTAACGGAGTTCCATGTGTGTATCTCATTAACTGATGTGGCGTGATTTCATTTGTCCACGTGGATCAGTGGGGCTAACATTATATTTGGGTATTTTTTTACCCATTATACCGATCCGACCCAATTTTTTTCCTATGGGTCAGTCTTTTAACCTTAAACCCACATTTTTCACTCGTCTTCTTCCCCAATTTAGAACCTAGGTCATCAGGTTCCCCTATTCCCCTTTCTTCTTCCCCAAAATTTCTCTTTTACAACTAATTAAATCTTATCTTTTTCCTTCGAAATGTTTGAAAATTTTGTCTCTTCTGGTTCATCGCGTCATTGTGGTTGTGGTTTAACTGCAAATTATTTTATGGCTAAGACTCAATTGAACGGTAGTCGTCGATTCTACAAATGCCCTCGTTTTGACGAGGCCTCTTCATGTGGTTTGTGGGAATGGCGGGATGAAGAGATGCCACCACATGTGATGATGCTAATCCATAACTTGAATACTTCACTGAAGTAATTGGAAGTTGAAAGAAAATATCTGAAGAAGATGGTGGCTAACTTGGAAGATGTTGTTTCTGCTGAAAGACTGAAAATGGAGAAAATAATGGAAGAGATCGAGGGAATTAATTCAGCAAAATTACAAAAGGTTGCTAGGTGGAGGCTCAACTACAAAATATGAAGTTGTTTATTGTGTTTTCTTGGATTATTTTTGTGTTAGTACTAGTTTTCAAGATGATGTAGTGTAGTTATATTGTGGTGTAGTTATGTTATGTTGCAAAAATCTAAAGTTTATGTATTAGGTTTTGATGAAGTTTGAAGTTAAACCACAAAATTGAAATATGAAAGTTTGCAAATGTTTATGTATTAGGTTTTGATTTTTTTCTTTTTCTGCATTTGTAATGTTTATGTATTAGGTTCTTATTTTATAATTCTGCATTTGTAATGGTTCTCTTTTAGTATGAAATGAAGTTTGTTACCATTCTCTTCATTCTCATACAACATTTTAATTCTGCATTTGTAAATGTGCACATACACAGACAAATACAATAACAAATAGAAATATCTCTTATAGATAGACAAGATAGACAAGAAGAATAGTGTCATTAATCGAGTAGCAAATATACATTGTTTCAAGATTTTTCCAACAAAATATTGCTATTAGACAAGTAAATGTATGATCCAAAAACCTATACTACTGTCACAATATTTACTTGTCTAAAAACCTAGAACATAAACAAACATCATGTACTCGAACAGTCATGCAAAAAAAGGATTTTAATATTCATCATTTCTTGCTATACTACTCCCCCTTGCCCCTCCCCTTGCCTCTTCTAACTTTAAGTTTGCCGATCTTTTTCTCTTTCACAACCAACAGTTGAGCTCTTATCATTGCTTCCTTCCCCTTCCAGGTAGTTTTCTTTGGGGAGTATGGCAGTTTTGTTGGTTGTGAGCTACCAGTGTGATCACCTGTGAATGGTATCTTCCTAGTCCCAGAATTTTGTTGATTCCTACGCTGAAGTCTAGTCTAAATATCAGACACAACTTTAGGCCTCAAAACTGGGTCAGCTTCTGCACCAAAGTCTGCTTGAATAAGCCTTCTTCTGGTATGAATATTTTGACTTGGCAACTTAGTTGCCTGGGTGTCATGACAAGATTGTTGACTTGGCTGCTGAGTGTCATAACTGGAGTGCTGAGTTGGCATCTGAGTGTAGAGATTTGATTGATGACTTGGCTGCTGAGTGTCATGACTAGAGTGCTGAGTTGGCATCTGATTGTAGAGATTTGATTGCTGACTTGGCTGCTGAGTGTCATGACTGGATGGCTGAGTTGGCTGCTGAGTGTTCTGATTGGATTGCTGACTTGGCTGTTGAGGGTAATGACTGGATGGCTGAGCTGGCATATGAGTTTTCTACTGGGTTGTTGGTCTTGTGCTTTAAAACCTGGAGTAGGGACCATAAAAAATTCTGATTCTTGGTCTTCATTTGTCTGAGTGTGGTCTTACACTTTCTTTGACTGTAATTATAATCAAATATACATGTTATCTTGTGAGTAAAAAAATAAATTATGAGTATATACAATAGATTGAAGGGAAAATTTCACATAAGAATAACTGGAATTCCTACTTTTTAATTTTATAACCCATATTTCAATTTACAACCAACTAGCCCAAAAAAAATAGGCTAAGACTCAACATCCAGCTTCAATAAATTCTCAAAATTACTATTTAATTTTTAAAAAAAAGATTGTTCAAGCTTTTTTATTTTTTGAATTAGCAATTGTAACTCAAATATTAGTTTAACAAAGCAAATCCATTTGAATGGTGAAAATTAAATTTTTAACAAGCTTAAATATGTGGGTTTAGATTCACATTTTATTTTGTGATAAATTTAAAGTGGGTGTTATTTAGAATTGTTAGAAATAGCATAAGGAGGTTGCATATGAAATTTGAAGTCATTTAATGGAGATTTGGACTGGTTTTGAACAAGAATTGCAACTGAAAATCCTGGAAGAAGTTCGTCTACAAATGCTTGTATAAAGGTGTATAAAAGTGTATAATAGTGTTTAAGATGTGGTTATAATAGAATTGCAACTCATATACACTTTTATACAAGATGATACATAATTATACAAAAAACTGACTTCGTCTTCTTCCTTGCATCTTTTCTAAAATTTAACTCAAATCTTGCTCAAATCTACTCAAAATCACTTCAAAATTAAATTCTGAACTCCTTTTGATATTTTCAATCAATTAGAACAATACCCAATCCAAACAACTAACAAACTCAAAAAATTATATTTTCGAAAGCAAATTTTTGAATAGCCTTCAATGGTGGACGTTTACTCTTTAATTTTCTTATATTGCAACTGGGTGACACAAGCGGAGAAGCAGTAATGGTGGACGGCCCCTTGAAGCATATGTATAATATGTGATAAGAAAATAGAGTGAAAGCAATAATTGTGAGAACACAAAATTTAACTCCGTAGCTTTTAGAAGCTATGGTTGTAAGAACACAAATTTTAAATTTGCTAGTGCTTTTAAAATATATATAATATGAGCTAGGTTGGATAAAATTTAAAAACATGGGCCATTTTCTTTTATGGTGTGATGTCAAGTGTATTTTCTTGTAATTTTTTCTAGATTGAAAGTATACCTTGTTGGCTAATTGACAACTTCTTTTATTATGATTTGGCTGGCCACAAAAACTACAAGTCATCTGAAGACCTTTCCTAGATGTTGACTTTCTAGAATCTTTGCTAGTGGTGGTGGATCCATGGCTTGGTGTGGCTCAACTTTCCAGAATCTTTCACCTCTAACAGGCTGCAGTTTGTGCTAATACACTAACTGCCAAGCTTGTTTGGAATACCACCAATGAATCCCAAGTGTTGGGTCTTGTTTCTTATATAAGAATGCCCTGATAGCATGAGCACAAGGGATTCCAAACAAGTCCCAAAGTCTGCATGTGCACCTTTGTTTCTCCAGAATCACCGTGTGCCTGTCTTCACCTTCACTTATTTTAAAACCCCTTTCTCCATTAAAATTTTCCTTGCACTTTGAAGTCATCTCTCTATAATCATTGTATAGCTCCATTGCATATGGGCTATATTCACCTCTCCAACTGTTAACTTCTTCTGCTCTATCCTTTAGTTGATTCATCCAGTAAATAAGTAATTAATCAACAGTATGAACTCAGTAACATAATAGTTAGTCAACAGTAGTAAATCAGTAGTTAATCAACAGTAGTAAATCAGTAAACAAGCAGTTAGTCAAAGTAGTTAACTTAAACAATAAGTCTTCTCTTATCACTCTTATCTACCTTAAGGCCCCTCTTATTAGACACAGCATAATAACCAATAACCTACTTAGCTTCAGCAAGATCTTTGAAAGTCATACCTTTTTTCAATGTTTTATACCTATCAAGTTGGTCAGTTACCTCACACTTCTTCTGCCTCTCAAATAAACCTAGGGCATCAATATCATAATCACTATCAACACTTTCAATATCTGTATCATCTTCGCTACTATCACAGTCAGAAGCTACAGCAACAAGTACACTATCTATTGCTGCTGTAAACTGGGTAAATACAGGAACATTTACAGTATCATCCAACAGGTCAACACCAAATAATTGTGTGAAACCATCATTAATTAGGGCTTGAATCTTCCTAATCCCTTCATCCCCATCTAACAAAAAATACCTCCCAGAAGGGTCAAGAAATATCAGCTGTTGTACCTCAACATATCCTATCACTTCAGTGTATTCTTTAAACAAATCAATATAAGAAAGATGATTTACTTCATAACCACTCAACACGTGCACATCTCTCTTAGTATAAGACAACGTAGGTTCCAATACCCAATCACCCCCATAATTAAATATAAGTTCACTTTATCCACCATCCTTCGGATAAAATCACATGCAACAACAATAAAAAGGGCAAAATGGAACCACATCAGCAGTATAATAGAAAGCGACAATAAAAATATAAAGATATGAAACCCCACCATCAATTAAAAATACAAATCGACAAAAATCATAGCTTTAATATGTAGGACCAATACGATAAGGACCACCAAAAATAAAAGTAACATAAAAAATTCTAGAAAGGTACAAAAAATAGCTCAGAAAATATAAAAACATCACATACAACAGACATAAACCTGTCAGTTTCCAAATATTTCCCAACTCTACAATTTAATAACTTTAAACTGTAAATACTTACTTTAATCGAATAATAATGCAAGATATCGCTGGTAATCAAAGGTCTTCCTGTTTTGAGCGCACCATCGGACCAGACAATGAACACTAAAGAAGCCCTAAAATTGCCATTGATAGTTTAGATAGAAGAAATGAGAGAAATGGTAAAAATAAATATTTTATCGGTGGATTTAGGGTTAAAAGACTGACCCGTAGATAAAAAATGGGTCGGATCAGTTTAATGTATTAAAAAAAATACCCAAAAATATAATGTTAGCCCTACTGATCCACATGGACAAATGAAATAATGCCACATCAGTTAAGGAGATGCACACGTGGAATTCCGTTAGTCGTGGGGTAAATTTGAAAATAGAAATAACGTCCTATATATTTTCAGACAGATAAATGGACGGGGGCTTTTATAAACCATTTACCATATAATAGGGATATTTTTGGCCCTTTTCCCTTCTTTTTTTTTTCGTTGGGGTAAAATCTTTTCTTAATACAGCTTTTTCGGGTGAATTTTTCGCTAGAATGGCTTTCAATGTTTTTGTGAATTGGAAGGTATAGGTAGGCATTTAGTAATTTTTTTTAACTCTCAAAATATAATAGAAGAAACTTATAACAGCCCTTGCTTGAAATTGAACCGGGAGAGGACTTATATGCATTTGTATAGAAACTTATCAATCTACAAATTCTTACGTCTAAATTAGTTAATTAATTGAGGTAATTATATGAATATATTCAGGTACATTGCATTCTAGCACAAAAAGTTTTACTCCATTATGTTAACGCAAATTGTGAGTTCTCCAAACTTAGAGGTTAGTTTAATTCTCACACTTCTCAGTACATGGAAATCAAGTTTATAACTAAAATAAGACGACCGGTTGTTTTGAGCTCTAGCGCGTTGTTCAACACTTTGAGGCCATGAGCAGCTTCATTTCAAGTATTACGACTTGCACGCGTGGTCGAAATTGAATTTCGGGAAGTTCGGAGTTGATTCGGAAAGAGAATTCTCATTTCGGAGGCTTTAAGTTGAAAGAATTAACTAGGATTGGATTTTTGAGTAAACGACCTCGGAATCGGGATTCGAAGGTTCCAGCAGGCTCGTACGATGATTTCAGACTTGGGGGTATGCCCGGATCGGATTTTGGATGACCCGGGAGCGTTTTGGCGTCTATTGTGGAAGTTAGCATTTTGGAAGAAATTTTATAAGTTTGGGTTGAAGTGCATTTCAGTGTTATCGATATCCGTTTGGGATTCCGAGTCTGGGAGTAGCTCCGTATGGTGATTCTGGTATTGGGAGCGCGATCGGAAGTGAATTCGGAGGTCCGTAGGTAATTTCGAAGTCATTTGGCTAAAGATAGAAATTTGAAGGGTTTTGAGAAGTTTGACCGAAAGAGGACTTTTAGATATCGGGGCTAGAATCCGATTCTGAAAGTTGGAGTAGGTCCGTAATGTCGAATATGACTTGTGTGCAAAATTTGAAGTCAATCGGACGTGATTTGATAGGTTTAAACATTGAAAGTAGAAGTTTGAAATTTTAAAGTTCATAAAGATTGGATTGGGGGTCGATTTGTGGTTTTAGCGTTGTTTGATATGATTTGAGGCCTCGAGCAAGTCCGTAATATATTTTGGAACTGGTTGGTATGATTCGTTTGGGTTCCGGGGGCCTCGGGTGGATTCCGGGTGATTAACAGATCGAAAATGGAATTGGAAAAAGGCTGAAGTTGCTGGTTGCTGGTGTAACCGCACCTGCGAGACTTGGGCCGCAGGTGCGGAGCCGCAGAAGCGGCCAGAAGGGCTGCAGATGCAGTTTTGGACCAGAAGTGAAGAGATTGCAGATGCGGTCATGTAGCTGCAGAAGCGGGACCGCACCTGCGGTGGTCGAGGCGCAGAAGCGGAAAAGAGGGTCTGGTGAGAAACCGCAGGAATGGTAGAAAGGCCGCACCTATGGAACCTCAGAAGTGGTCAAAGGACCGCACGTGCGGAAGTGCTGGAAGCAGTGATGTTCTTTTAATTCAGGGGTTGGGTTCATTTCAACCCCATTTCTTTCAATTTAGCCAATTTTTGGAGCAACTTTGAGGTGCAATCTTCACCACCAAGCATGAGGTAAGTAATTTATGCTAGTTTTGAGTTAAATATATGATTATATACAGATTTGGACATAAAAATTTGTAGAAACTTAGGGTTTGAGGGAAAACCTAGAAATTTAGTGTTCTTGGATTTTGGCCATGATTTTGGTAATGGAATTGAGAATTAATTATATATTTGAGTTCGTGAGGTTATGGGTAAAGTTTATCTTCGAAAATTTCGGAATTCAGGCACGTGGGCACGAGGGCGTTTTTGTCAAACTTTCGATCAAGGTTAAGAATTGTTATAAAATAGATTATAATGAGTAGTTGATTTCATATTAATGGGTTTACATAATTATTGGCTAGTGTTGGAGCATTTTGCATCGATTTGAGTCTTTGAAAGGGTGTGGATTGCTGGTTATAGAACTTCGGAGCAAGGTGAGTCTCCTTTCTAACCTTGTAAGAGGGAATTCTCCCTATAGGTGAAATAATTGGTTATGTGCTCCTATTTTTAGAGGCTACGTATGCACGAGGTGACGAAAGTCCGTGCGTAGCTACTAATATGTGTAAGTCCGGGTAGTCTAGCGCTCAAAAACATGCTATACTTGGGATATCTGTAATCTTATTGATAGTTGAATTTCTTAAATTCTATCAAATTGGTAAATGAATTTCTAAGAGGATTAAACTTCATTTTCTTAAATCATTAAAAGAGAATTGGCTTTTATTTGGATAAATGTTCCCCGATAAATTCTTAATTTGTTGTTTGAGCATGTAGTTCTAATTGTACCTGCGTCGCATGTAAGGTTCGCGAGCAGGGTGATTGTTTATTTAAATTTGACCGCGTCACATGTATGATTAGCGAGCGGGGTAATAGATGTATATATGGTTCGCGTCGTTCGACCCTCGGTAGTGCATATTTTACATTTATGTTGGATCGGGCCGTAAGACCTCGGCATGAGTTGCGCATGCTTGCGTTGCTTGCCTTGACATTTATTGATATTGATACCTGCTCCCCTGACTTGAGATAATTTTTGATTAATGGATTATGAATTTAGAGACTTTTAATAAAAAGGAACTTTTACCTGTTTTGTAACTCATTTGAATCTATTGTTGTTCTTAATAAATCCAAGAGTCATCGCATTAATAATATTATTATTGGACCATTAGTAAGTATCGAAGTTGTCATCTCATCTTTACTTCTTCGAGATTAGGGGGGATACTTACTGAGTACACATTATTTTCGCACTCATGCTACACTTGTTGTGCATTTTGTTGCACAGGTACATGTATTTCTATTGGCCAACTGAGACTAAGTGAGTTGTATTTCCTCGGGGCGACCCGCAACTACTATAGTCTCTCTCAGAATTGTATTTACTTCCTGCCCAATTTGTGTTCCGGACAGCTGTTGTACTTTATTCAATTTCTTAGAAATTGCTCATACACTTGTGACGCTGGGTTCTGGGATGGTTTTGGAGTATTTTGTATTAACTGCTTATCATTTAATTTGATTTGAAACGATTATCTTTTATTGGTAAATTTGAAGGAAAATCATAGATTTCAAGAGTATTAAAATGAGAATTTAATTAAGTATTTTGGTTGGCTTGCATGACAGTGGTGTCCGGTGCCATCACGACCCTTAGTGGATTTTGGGTCGTGACATCATCGGTGGACACTCAGTGCATAAAAAGTAATAAGTGTATCATCAATATAAAATGTATATACACTACATATACATAGATTATAAAGGAATTATATATGAATTAAACATTGCATATTAGCTAAAATTTATAAAAGACAAAGATTAGGATTATTTTTTGTTGTGAGCTTTGTTAGCCTGCTGTGTTCCACAGTAGAAACCAAACTTTTCTATGACAAAAAGAAGATTAACCCAAATAGCCATCCATCCTATCACTTAAATTATAAATAGTTGGTGATATTATATGTATAATTTATGTATACATATATATAATTATGTATAATTTATGTATATGACTAAAAAAAGTAAACAATTAATATGACGGGCTATGTATGTAAAGATCTCAAAAAAGGGTTGAGTTGAAAAGTGAGTCAGCCTACTTGGCCCAACCCACTCGGCCAATCGTTAAAGCCAATAACGTGTAAAATATATTAAAATAGCACGGGCTAGCCAGTTTTCGGACTGGTCATTCAAAAATAGCTAGTGTTTGCCAAGTAATTAAAAAATAGCTTCTATTTTGCTGCAACAGAGACCAGTCCAGCATAATATACTAGAGTTTGGTGCACCCGTGTATGAACTTCCAACATATTATGCTGGATCGGTATATGTTGCTCCCAAACACACACGCAAGTATACGTGGTCGACAAGTAATATAGGACTGTAAGTTTAAATATCGTACCCATAGGGACTTGTGATTAACTATCAACTAAATTAAACACAAACAATTAATCTATTCAAGTGATTTTCTAAAGTATGAATATTTAACTAAAACTAATCTAGAGTAACAAATTAAGAGATTAAAGGAACAACTTGGCAAAATTAGAGACGAATTCAATGAGAGAAAATATTCTAGAGCTATGGGTTAGCTAACAATCCCATTGAGTCGTCCACCTAAATTGTCTAATTAATTTATCTGATTTATTGATTGACATGGTTAATATTGCTCGTATCCTTCTCCCGAAGTACTACTCGCGTATTCAAGGAAACATAACGCCTATATTCGTATGAAATTAGGATTAACAAGAATGCATTAATAATTCCTGTATAGTAACCAAGCGAAGGGATTAGATATATCCCTATCCTAACCGCAAATCTGTTCCCGTTGCTCGAGTTCAAGATCTCCCTTTACTCAATCTTATAAGCAATCTAAAATTCCCTCTTCCGGGTTCCATCCTAGATTCGTATATAATATTTAATTGGTGGTTAAGCAATAAAATAATAAGAACAATTCAAGATTCATACCACAACGTTCATGTAACACCCAAAACTCTAGAACAAATAAACTATGAGATTAAAGGAAGAGAAGAGAAGAGAAGAAAAACTAGTTAGAAACTTCCTCCAAGCGTGGTGTGTGTTCCTCCACGTGAGTTCTCCTTCAAAGTATGTTAGATCTTCCAAATTAGGTTTTGGAACCCTTTTATACGAGTTAGGGGGTCTTGGGCCTAAATAATCTTGTCCCAGGCAAAGTTGGACAGAAATTACGCCACCAGCGTCCTACCCAACACTAGGCGTCGTCCCTGACGCTGGTAAATTGGACCTTCTGTCTGGAGCGCCACAGGTAGCGTTTGGCACTAGAAATGCCACCTTCCCTTTTTTTGTCTGTTTTGGCTCTAATCTCGCACCTTTCGCCCCAATTGCTCCCAAAGCAGTCCTACATATAAAAAGATCTCAAATTACTATAAATCAATACATTTTACATCCTAAATCCACGAAACAAAAGTAAAACATGAGACGATATACATATAAATATATATATACTTTAAGCTAAACATCAACACCCCATACTTAGACTCTTGCTCGTCCTCGAGCAATGGGACTATCAAATACAATTTAATTTTTTCCAAGATACGTTCTACCAATGATCATGGTTGATAGCAACAATTAAGTTGTAGCATATGCAATCACTTACACCTCCCTTTACTTATGCCATTCTTCACATATTCACAATAAAGACAACGTGCTCATAACAAACCTAGCCTCAAAAGCCGACTCAATATCACAGTGCACCTATGGCTTGAACACTCAACATCATGGAGAAGTGTAATAATGTTACGTATCCCTCGTAAAACCGCGTGCCCTCACAACAAGAACAAGAGAGTAAATTGAAATCAAACAATTTAATCTCACGATCAACTATAGTTTAAGGACTTACATATATCAAAATATCTCACTCTCACAAAGAAGTCACATGCATGTAAAAGGTATTATATGCTTGCCCATAATATAAATTCTCCACTAATGTAGGCTCATTCAGTCTAAAATCAATTAGGACTTTATATGGTTGTAATGTGGGCTAAGGAACATGTATGATATATTTAGGATTAGTGGCTTACCCTCCTAAGCTCTTTAACACATCACACAATAAACTTTAGGCGCAAATCTTCAATCCGATTCAATTTCACAAACAATGACTCCTCAAAATTATTCGCCCTTTTTTTAAGCACTACTTTATTTTATACCCCACTAGCAAGAACAAGATAACAATTTATTCCTCTCAATTTTTTCTTCTCTTTTTTTCGAATTCTCCTTTCTTTTTTTTTTCTTTCAGCTAGTCTTTTCCTTTTTTAATTTTCGCTAGTGGTGTATTATTTTACAAATTACCTGCACCTTTCTTCTTCTATTTGTTCCCCTTAAATTTCACCCCACACTTAGTCCTTACTTCTTCTAGCGCTCATTTCACAATTAAAGTGCCATAAGAGGTAATAAGATCAAAATAATATCAATTAAGAACAAAGGGGTATAAGCTCGTAATGTGGCTGCCAATTAAAAGTCTATAGGCTCAAAAGATTTTACTAGGGATAGATTTTATTTGTGATAAGCAATTAATCTAAAAAAAATAAAATCAAAGAAGGCCTAAAATCATATTTCAAATCAAGCATCGCCTAAAATTTCGCTTCAACTCACATACCGGGCAAGTTCTAGTCTCAATCACAATAACATGGACTACAAAAAATCTCACTTCACACATGGTACATGAATCACTGATAACTCGGGATTTTGACGTGTTTCATGCTCCTTCTTGCTTACGCTTTCGTTATAAATTGTTACAAAATAGTCCCAAAAGGCTCATAAGTTATGCTTGATTGCAGGTTTGATCGACAAAGTGACGAAATGTCAAACATCGGCTCAAAAGGAGTGAAACCTGCTCAAGTACCAAAGACAAGGCAAACTCAGGACAAATAGGCCTAGTGCAGCCGCACTACACCTTGTGCGGTCCGCACTAGGGAGATTCAGAGAGTAGATTTCAAAGGCATAAACCCTAGTGCGGCCGCAGTCCATTCTGTACGGTCTGCACTAGGGATATTCAGAGAATGGAAAATCAAGGCTTCAAGCAATGCGGCCGCACTCCATTATCCGCGGAAGAGAAGTTCAGAGAGGTAAAAATTGCAATGTTTCAAGCTGCGCGGTCTGCAGTCATATTTGTGCGGACCGCATTAGAGACCTCCGTGGCCGCGGTCCATTCTGCATGGTCCGCGGAGCCTGAGTTCAGAGAGACAAGATTGCAAGTCCAAGAGCCTAGTGCGGCCGCAATCCATTTTGTGCGGCCCGCACTGACCCCGCAGGGGCATTTTTGTCCAGTTTTTCCAGCTTAGTATAAAGAGAATCTTTTTCCATTTTTAGGGTATCAGTTATTTTATTTTAGCATCTGCGCTCCTGAGAACATCATCTGTAGCCATTTTTGGCATCTTAGCTTAGTTTTAACGATAGATTCTTGTATTTTACTTTAGTGTTTAATTAATATGTCTTCTTTTTCATCTATTTATCTATTTTCTTGTTCAAGCATGAGTAGCTAAACCCATTATCTTGGGTTGTGGCTCAATCCTAGTATGGGTAATTGATGGGTGTTGTGATTTAAGGTTAGATTGACTATGGGTGTTTGTTATTTGGGTCTATTTCATGGTTTAATTTATGAATTAGTGGTTGCAAACACTAGTTTGTGTTAAGTTGACTTGGCTCTTCTTGAGAAAGAGAGCCTAATTCTCCAAATTGACTCAACAAGGAATTGGGATGGACTCAAGAGATTTGATAGTCCCAATTAAAGGGTTAAACCTCGAGAGTGTAATTATCCGACTTGAACCCTAGTTGCTCGAGCAAATATGCATACCCAATTGGTCTCGAGAGAGTCAATTGGGAAAAATCACTCTTTCTACCGAGAGGTGTAGAGTCGGTAGTATTGAGCAACGGTTATAACATATCGTGTCAATCGTGCCCTGGATGCAATTACCCGTCAATTAGCCACCTAGGTGAAGATCACTACCCTAGTGCCCTTTATACTATTAGATACAAATTGTAGCAATCTAATCTTAGCATAATCTAGTTTCAATCTTAATTTATAGTTTGATATTAGTAGTTTATAAAAGAAAACCCAAAAATGTTGGAAGTGACATTTGGAACAATTACACGATTCTAGACTAGATAGATAAATCAACTCCCTTTCTAGCTCCCTGAGGAATTGGATCCCGACCCTCATATCGGGTAAAATCTATTGCGACCCTCTCTTCCTACTTTGTAGTAGTGTGGAGTTGGCAGCGATCGCTTTTTGGCACCGTTGCCGGGAAGCTAACGGTTTTGGCTATCAATTTAGTTAGTTTTGTGTGTTGTTCTTCTTTACTTCTTTGTTACTAATTTGTTTGTGTGAATACTACAGGTACCAAATGGCTTTGAATGCTAATGACCCTCTTGGAAACATGATAGTGGGGGAGGAGGTAGATGAAATTGGAGAGGATGAGGTGCCTCTTGTACCTCCCGGACCATGATGAGGCCACCAGGCCAATGGTAATGATAATATTCCAGACCCTTCTCCACCACCTCCAAGAGTGGCTCCCAGAGTATTACCGAATCAAGGATATGCAAGTGCTATTCTCCCTCCCCGAATCCGGGCGGGGAATTTTCAAATGACCAATGTGATGTTGACCTTGCTCGAGCAACGTGGGTATTTCACGGGTGCATCCGATCAAAATGCCTACAAGCATCTAAAAGGGTTCGTAGATACATGTTGGGGGAGCAAGCAAACGAATGTGTCCGAAGATGCTCTTAGGTTGAGACTTTTCCCATTCTCACTCCAGGGGCAAACATTGGATCGGTTAGAGAGACTCCCTAATCATTCCATCACAACTTGGGATGAGTTAGCGGATAAATTTATTGCTAAGTTCTTCTCATCGGGGCATATGGCGGCACTTCGAGATGAGATATTGGCTTTCAAGCAAGAACCCATGGAACCTTTGCATGAAATCTGGGAGCAGTTTAGAACAATGGTGAAAGAGTGCCCAAACAACGATATGACCGAGGCAATGATTCAACAAACCTTCTATCGGGGCATCAACACTACGAATCAATGCATTGTGAACCAATTGGCCGGGGGAACTTTATGAAGCTTGTTTACATTAAGGCATGTGAGATATTGGATGAGATGGCCGACACTTCTTCGGCATGGCAAAGTAGGGCCAATATTCCTCAAGGTGACCCTATGTTATTCATTTGCATAAGGAGTTAGACGACCGTGGGCAAGCTATAGCGGAGTTGACGACTACTGTGAATCAATTGGCTAAGGCACAGTTGCAACAAGTCCAAAACCCTCACCAAGTGAATGCCATGGAGGGTGTGAATATGCTTAAAAGGAAGCAAAGAGGGCAACAATCTCATGGGAATTGTGAACAATATGATAACAATGATGGTGGTGGTTTTTCAAATGAGTGTTATGATGATCAAAGTGAAGAGGTACAATATGTCAACAACTATCAAGGCAATAGAGGCAACTCTTCAAACCAACAATGGCGACCCCAAGGAAATTGGGCAATCAACAACAAGGTGGTGGTAATTGGAACAACAATAACAACCAAGATGGTAATTAGAACAACAACAACCAAGGCGGTAATTGGGGGAACAACAATCAAGGCAACCAAGGGAATTGGAATGGTAATAAAAACAATTGGAACAACAATGCTCAAGGCGGGTGGAACAACAATGGAAACCAAGGCAACTGAGGGCAAGGCTTTCAAAGTCCCCCGATGTACCAACAATCAAACAATCCGCCTCCGTTTCAATCTCAAGGATCTAGTTCTTTGGGCAATGATATGGGAAGAATAGAAATGATGTTCGAACAAATGATGAAGAAGAACCAAGATTCCGATGCTCAATTGGCTTCCCACAATACCTCTATCCGGAATTTGGAGGTGCAATTAGGCCAAATCGTTGAAATCTCTCAATCATACCAGTTTCAAGGAAACAAGAAAAGGAAGCAGTAGTCTTGTAACGCGAAAGTGCAAGCAAGTAGTCAGAACACTATGATTTTAGAAGAGAACTATGAAATTGTAAGTGTCTCAAGTGTGTAATGTGTGTAAAGTGTTGAATTGAAAGTCCTCTTTGTGAGAAAAGAGTCGTGCCCTTTTATAGTGTAGAAGGCAAGCACAATAAGGTAGGAGAATAGTTTGAAAATCAGTTGTCACAAGTTTTCCCTTTAACTAAGGGATTCATATTTCGAATGGTAAAACTAATTAAGGAACTAAATTAATCAAACACTTTGTGTAAGGTAGTATAATAGTGGTAAATACATAAAGGTCTATTTAAGGACAAGGTGTTGACATCACACGGTTTGTGCAAATAAGGAAAGGAAATCAATTAACAGCCAGTAAATCACAAGGTCTGAATTTTGGTATGAATGAATCCAGTCAAAAAAGGTGAAGAAAGGTTTTACTTAAGGAAAATCAGTAACAATCAATCAAACCTAAAAAAAAGATTTTGAATCAATCATAAGTTAGAAAACCTTTTCGGGAGAAAGAATTCATCACACATATAAAAGGATACAGCCACGCTTAAACACGAAGAAATTTGTCATGCTATTCAAATAGAAGAGTCTAGTGTAGAAGAATTTAAAAGTTCAAATTCGTAAACAAAGAAGTTCAAACTTAGTTCATAGACTCAGAATGAGTCTGAAAGAGTCGAGGGTTCTAAAATAGAATCCTAGTTCAAACACATGACCAAACCTCGGTAGAACCCCCAAATTCTAGGGTTTCCAACTCGAGTCAAGCACAGGGATGAGGAGGCAATAGGCTCAGAGATTTCTTTTCAGAATTCTCATGAGAAGACAAGCAAATACAATAGAAAGTTCGAAGTATAATGAGAGCAGAAGAAACAGTAGATGAAAACATGCTTAAACGGATCTTAAAACGAGGTAAAGTAGAAGTGATACAATAAACACTTAAGAACATGGTAGAGAAATACAGTAGAAGAACACAAGAACACTGGAACAGTATAGCAAAAGAACATATAGGAAAACACAGTGAGATAAACATTTGAGAGAATGGTATAAAAACACAGTAGAGGAAAGAACGGAGCACAGTAGAAGAAAATACATGATAAAGGAAAACATACACAGTAGAAGAACATGCGTGGTAGAAAATAAAACATAAGAACATAGTGATAATTGTGATTTTTACATGTTTTATACCCATTCTTGCCTAGGCTTTGTGCGTGAATTGCCATAAATTAGTCCCAAAAGGCTTACAAGTTGCGCTTGATTGCAGGTTTGAGCGACAAGATGACAAATGTCAAAGATCGGCTCAAAAAGGAGTGAAATATGCCAAGTATAAAAAGACTAGTAAAGTGGGGAACAAGATCCCTGTGCGGTCCGCACTGATGTGCCACGCGAGAAGAGTTCAGAGACTGTGCCTAAGTCCATGCTGACCTGCGCGGTCCGCACTGATTTACCACGCGGCCGCGCAGAAGAAGTTCAGAGAAGGTGTAATTTCCATGCTAACCTGCGCGGTCCGCGCTCCTTTCTATGCGGTCTGCGCCAAGAGGAATTCAGAGACTCAGTAATTCAATGCAAAAGCCCACGCGGCCGCACACCAAAACAGTGCGGTCCACGTGAATGAAGTTCAGAGAGTGTGGAGTTTTGTCAAGTTTTCCATGCAGCCGCGCCCCATTTCTACGTGGTCCGCGCCTCTCAGCCAACGCGGCCGCGCGACCTTTGTGCGTGGTCCGCGCCCCTAGTTTTAGAAGCAAGATATGAAGACCAAAGATCCCTACGCGGCCGCGCGGCAATTGTGCGCGGTCCGCGCCAGACCCGTAGGGGTATTTTTGTCCAGTTTTTCCTTTGTAGTATAAATAGAACATTTTACTTTTTTAGGTTAAGCATTGTACCTGATATAGCTGCTGCGCTCGTGAGACTCAAGTTTTAGCCTATTTTGGGAAACTTCATCTTGTTTTATCGTAGATTCTTGTAGATTAACTTTGTAGTTAATTAATATGTTGATTTTATCTACTATTTCTTCAATTTTTGTTCCTATTATGTCTAGTTAAACCCATTAGCCAGGGTTGTGGCTCAACCCTAGTGTGAGTAACTAATGGGTGTGATTGTTTAATGCTTGAATGATGTTGGGTGTTTTCTATTTGGGTTAATTTTATGGTTTAA
>MU775746.1:4583-46902 GCA_026770625.1 Nicotiana glauca | reverse complement strand
TCTATATGTAATTTGTTAGGATTGTATGTACAATTTGGACTATGGACTGTATTGATTCTAGACCGGAACTAATATCTCCGTAAAAGTAACTAGTTTAGATACTCATGTAGGAATCACATCAAGTAGATTAGTAGAAAACAAGTTACTAGATTATAGATTATAAAACTGGTCAAAGCCTAGTATATCGATTTTTAGATCTTGATTTGTCTTTAAATCAGAAGTGTAATACGAATAATTGAAATGCTAGTGTAGTTAAGTTCTGTATTAACAGTTGATAATTTGAAAGTATGAATTAGTTAGATTCAAATTTCGTTAATGGCTCTGAGTTGTTCAAACTAGTTTGATTATCAACTCACGTTAAAGCTCATTAGTATAATGTGAAACAGGAACTCAAATAGGAATGAAATTCAAGATCTAATTCGGATATGTTAGTTGTAGATTTAGTTTAATGTTTCTGGTCAAGTGTAACGTTAATGTAATTTTGCATCTAAATAAGTAGTGTTCCAATTGATAAATAATAGCACAAATCAGTGAATCGGGATAGTTAATATACAAATTGTTTAACAACAGAAGTGAATCAGGATAGTTAACAAATCAGGAAAATTTTTCTAAGCTTCGCGTATAAACTAACAGTTTAATAACCATGTTCGTGATATTTCTTCTGATTTCATCTAGAATATGGGCCTAATCATGCAAAAGGCCCCAAATCAATAATCATGGCCCTTGATACTCATATGAGTAAACATGTATACACGAGATGGGCTAAGATGAGCCTTTTGCACATTTGTGCATTACATCTTTGATTTACCAATTTCCAGACTCAAATCATAAGAAGGTCTGGGGCATAAAAATATTAACATAAACCATAATTAGATGGCATTAGTCGTTATTTAGATAAGGCAAACGCAATGATAGAAAACGTAGCACACTATAGGTTTGACCTTTTAAAAATAAAATGAGACGAGCCTCATTAGAAGACAAAAATGCACGGGGCCCTCAAATAATTGTTATAAAATCTTTAGACTCGGAAGGACCGTTTAGCTAATTTTACGGTCTTTCCCAAAGTAATAAGACGTAGATATCTTAGGCACAATTTTAATATACATTCTCAAGTACGGGTGCACATTTATGTGACCCAAATCCTACTCTCAACGAAGTCAAAATGTATCTAGAACCACAGGCATATTGGTACGGTGTGGTTAAGGAATGCATTTTCACAACGTTGCAATTCTTTAAAAATTGAAAAGCGGAACACTAATGTACATAATTGAAATATATAATTGAAATCAGATAAAAGCAAATACAACAGTTGAGCGACCGTGCTAGAACCACAAAATTTGGGAGTGCCTAACACCTTCTCCCGGATTAACAGAATTCCTTATCCGGATTTCTATTTCGCAGACTGTAACACAGTCAAACTTTCCTCGGCTCGGGATTAAATCGGTGACTTGGGACACCATTATATTCTCAAGTGGCGACTCTGAAAATTTTAAATAATTAATCCCGTTTCGACTGTCCTTAAATTGGAAAAAACTCCTCTACGCCCTCGCGGGTATAGTAGTGTTTAAAAAGGAGGTGTGACAACGTCGAGTATGCAATGTAATAACCTCGCATATTTACAAGACTCAGAGGATCTTCCTTAAGTACTACAATTAAAAACTAGCTGAGGAACTACGGAAGAAGGCTTCAACCTTAGCAAAGTGTCCTATAGTGGAAATGGCATGTAAAAATAGTCTCACTAAAAACTTTCACGCACTCCAAAGGAAACTGGCACCTACTTTTAATTAACAGGGCAAAAATATTGATTTGAGACCATATGAGTTGCAAAAAAATTCCAACATGGGTGGGAACTAAGATAAGCTAAGTATGAACGCAACAAGGGGGATGAAAGACTAGGAAAGTTAGTTGATTACGTTTGAACAAAGCTGAGAAGGAACAAAAGAAATTATTCGATCAATGATCCAGAGTTAATTAAGTTATGAACACACTTAAGATTTTTGAGTATTATCCGAGCAGCATATATGAGGACAATTTAACAGTCGTATAAGACTCTGGTATAAGTTAAAAGAACGAATTGAGTCCAACTCATAGACAAAGGATTGAATTGTTAGAAGATTGTATCATGGATATTTAATTGTGCCCACGGAAGGCTAAAGTAATAAATAATACCATGAGCCGCAGATCGGAAAACAGCTTAAGCCTACACAAAGGTTGATTAGAGGGAATAGGAAACTGAAGAGAAACATCAACTAAGTAAATTAGGAGTCTGATTATTGGACCCTAAAAATTATAGAAATTGTGATTGAGAATATTGCAGAATCATTCTTAATATCAGAGGTATATGATAGTATAGTATCCATATTTTGTAACAGCTCTACGATAAAGCCAGTTAGAAAAGTACCTACCTTATAAGAAGTCAGTATGAATCTCTCACCAATCATATAAAGAGGTGCAAATCTTATAATAGAGATTCAAGTTGTGGATGTACATTACACCTATGTGGAAGGAAGGTCATGAAAGAGATACAAGATGGGGTGGAAGATTTTAAGGTAAGTAAGATAAAGATGAACAACGCACGAGATACTCAAATGCAGAAAGTTATGAATAGTCCATACTTTGGATAGAAGGCTAGAAGCACGGGGATTCAGTATCCAAGAATGATAGCAGCATCATCAGTGGCATGTCTTCTAGCCTATAGTATCTAGGTATTGAGGAGTCTAATTAAGAGAATAAGAAACAGCTAGAGACAATGTGATGTTCCAGAATGACATAAGGAAATATATGGGGAAAGCAAGTTGAAGGAAGGTTGCAAGTAGTATAAATAGATATGTGTAGGTCGCAAGCTAAAGTATGGTAGAGCGACAAGGTTTTAGGAAAACATAAGTAAGGATAAGAAAAGGTAGGTGTGAATGTAAGAAAAGTGGATAAGCCCTAAAGATTAATCCTGTGAAAACAAAAGAGCTGGTGGATTCTCCAAGTTACAGACAGTGTAGCCTGAATGAATTCAAAGGAGTCTAATACTAGTAGCATTCAAAAGACATGGAATGCTTTCCTGGCAGTAGAATGAGGGTACAATTGTGATAGACGAAGGATGACGTTTGGGCCTTCGATTGAGTAATGATTTCATAAATTGTACAGGACTAAAATACCCACGTAAGTTAAATTACATTGGGATGCTATGAAATATGGTTATGGAAGTATAGTATCATATCACCCCCAGTTCAGGGTGTGACAAATAATCACTTCAATTGTTCCTCAATGCAAAATGGGCCCTAGTGATTATGTAAGAGGTAAAGTCATCAATGGTAGATTATGGATCAACGTTAAGGTGAATCGACAATTGATGGATAAAGTTCCAATGTATGAGAGGTGATAAGGATTCCATCTTTTGGATGAACAATAATAAGGAAACATTGAAGGACTTAGATTTATACGTCTGTGATAGGAAGCGAGAGAGTAACCTGGAATTGGGTAGCAGACCTCGATAATAACTCAACCAAGGTAATAGTTATGTTATAGTATTGCCTACCTAGATACAGTAAAGTCATATATATGAACAACCAGGTCTATGAAATAAGATATAACAATATTCGTAAGTTCGACAAAGTATCGAACGAAGAACTTCTATATATCTATAGATGCCCAAAGGGTCATATGATTAAGATCTCTATATATTTATAAAATAAGGTCTAGATATTGGCTAAAAGCTAGAGGAAAAAAGAAAGAAGAGTCGCATAGGCGCACTTACAAAGTCAGAGTCGTACATGCTGCATGATAAAAGGTAGCAACAGATTGGAAGGATTTCGACCACGAGTCTTGATGCGAGAAAGAGGCCTAAAGGGGGGAATGCTCCGGACTTTGGAATTATTCAAAAAATAGTTGGCCAGGTAGCAAGGAGAGTACTAAAGTATTCGGAAGATATAAGTTATGAAAATGATAAGTGCATTAGTCAACTTTGGAAGACGAATGTTCCAAAGGGGGAAATGTTGTTACACCCCATATTTTCGTACGTGAAATACGCCATAATTAAATTAATGGAAGCTCGGAAATGAGATGTTACATTTCACATTTTCGTATGTTAAAGTTTTGTCGTAAGTTAATTGGCGTAAGTTCGGGAATGAGATTATTTTGAGATTATAAGCACTATGCTATTTCAAATAAGTGAAGAGTAAATCGTGAAGGTGAAAGGGTAACCAAATTGAAGAAAATAAATATCGTCAAAGTTTGACATTTTTTGATAAAATACGGTCCGAGCTAAAATACTGTATTTATGAATTAATACCATAAAAAGTACCATATGACCAAGATAGTACGGTATATTAAGTGTGTTAAAAATGAGTAATAATTGAAGTAATTTGAGATAATTCTTAATTATGTGAATAATCGGATAATTATTGATTTTAGTGGGAGATTAACAATTAATTAGGGTGTTGGTGGTTTATTGCCTGGGAATGGGTAAACATCAACGTGGCAGCAACATAAGTCCACTAAGTGACTCTTAAATCATTCTTCAAATGGAAAGGATTAGTCATCCTAGTGGGGTCCATACCTAAAGGTTAAAAATAACCTGTTTTATTCACTAAAATGAATGGCTCACCACTAAGAGATTCCTTATCTCATTTTGGAGGAAAGATGTGATTAATAATGCCTCTTCAAATTGGCAAAGACATGGAATGTAACGTGATATCTTCAGCAAAGATATTGATTTGAAATAGCAACATAATATCTTCAAATGTTTCATTCGAAGACTATCTAATACTATAGCAACATGGGATTTTCCATCCTAAAGGTGTACGCTACAATCTTTTTCAAGAATATCACAAAAATTATTCCTTATTTCGATCTCACCATTACGTGTTTTGTCACGATTGGCATGTGTTAGAAGGATTGTCAAGAGAATCGGTTCAGGTATGTTAAGGCTATCCCTTATTTTTTTTGGCATGATCCATACGACACAACTTTCATAAATTACTCTATTCATAGAAATACTAGAGATGCCTATGTTCTTGATTCCTCATGTGTCCTATTATTCTATCATTTGTTCACGGGTCTCAGAAATGCGTAACTTGATAAAGTTTATGTCATGACATTAATCAAATGCATAATGGTCATATCATGTTCTGTAACGACCTGATCGGCCGTTTTGAGCCCTGGTGCGTCGTTCAGCAGTTTGAGGCCATGATCAGCTTCATTTAAGGTATTGTGACTTGTTCGCATGGTCGCAATTTAAATTCGGGAAGATCGGAGTTAGATTTAAATGAAAATTCTCATTTGAGAAGCTTAAAGTTGAAAGAATGAACTAGGATTTGAATTTTGAGTAAACGACCTCGGAATCAGGATTTGAAGGTTCCAGCAGGTTCGTATGATGATATCGGACTTAGGCGTATGCCCGGATCGGGTTTTGGTTGACCCGGGAGCATTTTGGCGCCTATTGTGGAAGTTAGCATTTTAGAAGGAATTTCTTAAGTTTGGCTTGGAGTGTATTTCAGCATTATCGAGGTCCGTTTGGGATTCCGAGAATGGGAGTAGCTCCATATGGTGATTCTCGAGTTGGAAGCGCGATCGGAAGTGAATTCGGAGGTCCGTAGATCATTTTTAAGCCATTTGGCTAAATATAGAAATTTGAAGATTTTTGAGGAGTTTTGACCGGAGGTTGACTTTTTGATATTGGGTTCGGAATCTAATTGCGAAATTTGGAGTAGGTTCGTAATGTCAAATATGACTTGTGTGCAAAATTTGAGGTCAATCGGATGTGATTTGATAGGTTTAAGCATCAGAAATAGGAGTTGGAAAGTTCAAAGTTCATAAAGCTTGAATCGGGGTGTAACTCATGGTTTTGGCATTGTTTGTTATGATTTGAGGCCTCGAGCAAGTCCGTAATGTATTTTGGGACTGGTTGGTATGATTGGTTAGGGTCCCGGGGGCCTCGAGTGGATTCCGGGTGGTTAACAGATCGCAAATGGATTTTTGGAAATAGCTGAGTTGCTGGTTGCTGGTATTTCCGCTTCTGCGGAGATGGGACCACAGAAGCGGCCCCGCAGAAGTGTGAAAGAAGCCGCAGAAGCGGTTAGGAGGGAGGCAGCCCAGGACTGCAGAAGCGGCCCTCTATCCGCAAAAGCGGAATCGCAAATGTGGTTAAGCTATCGCAGAAGCGAATAAGGGCTGGAGCCGAGGGACCGCAGAAGCGGGATCGCGGAAGCGGGATTTTTCCGCAGAAGCGGAAATCCATGAGGTCAGAATATCATTTTAAAGTCGGAAATTGGCCATTTCTATCATATTTCTCATGGCTTGGGGTAATTTTTGGGAGCTTCAAGGAGGGGATTTTCATCATCTATGTTAAGGTAAGTTATCCCCACCACTTTGAGTTGAATATATCAATTGTACATGGATTTACACATGGAAATTAGAGTAAATATTGAGGTTTTGGTTGAAAATCTAGAAAAAATTTTAATCTTAGATTTTGATCACGATTTCGAGTATGGAATTAAGAGAAAATTTTATATTTGAGTTCCTAAGGTCATGGGTAACTTTTATCTTCAAGAAATTTTGGATTCCGGGCACGTGGGCCCGAGAGAATTTTGGTCATTTCACAAAGCGGAGTTGGGAACTTGTATAATCTGAATTGTTAACGAGTATTTAAGCATGTTCTCATTAGTTTGTCGTTAATTGGCTAGTTGTGGTGCATTGTGCGTTGGTTCGAGCCTTCGGAAGATTGTAGAATTCCGATTATGGATCTTCTGAGCGAGGTGCGTCTCCTTTCTAATTTTGTGAGGGGGAATTTACCCCATAGGTGAAGTAATTGATTATGTGCTCCTATTTGTGGGGGCTACGTACGCACGAGGTGACGAGAGTCCGTGCGTAGCTACTATTATGCTATTGTCCGGGTAGTTAGGACCCATCAGCATGTTATACTTGAATTAATTATGAACCCATCGATGACTTGGATTGTTTAAATCACCCTTGATTAGTAAACGAATTTAAAAAGAGATTAAACATCATTTCCTAAATCGTTAAGCAGAGAATTGGTTTATTTGGATAATTATTCCCTGATAAAATTCTAATTGACTATCTGAGCATGTATCTTATGTGTACCTGCGTCGCATGGATGATACGCTAGTAGGGTGATTGTTTATTTTATGTCGACCGCGTCGCATGGATGATTCACGAGCGGGGTAATAGATCACATTTAAATTGATAAATGGATTTCTAAAAAGACTTAAGCTTCGTTTTCTCAAATTACTAAAGAGGATTGGCCTTTCTTGGATGATTGCCCCCTGTTGACTTCTTGACTGATTGTCTGTCTGTGTGTGTTTATTTTTGAACGGGCCGAACGCCTCGGTAGATTAATAGATGCATCTATAGGCGCGTCGTCGACCCTCGGCAAGTGCACATTTATTTCTGTTGGATCAGGCCGTCGCCTCGGTATGATTTGCGCATGCTTGTATTGCTGCCTGGACTCATTTAAGTTGTTACATGCCTCACTCTGGCTCGAGATCATCTTGTTAATAATGAAAAGAAATCTTGAAAATTTTCCTATGAAAGAATTATGTGTTTACTTGTTTCCTCTATCTGGATAAAAATCATGTTAGAAAATAAATCCACTGTTTGATATGTATATTGAGAATAAATAACCGTTGGACCATTAGAGTGTGTCAAAGTTGACCATCTCGTCTTTACCCCTTCGGGTTTAGGCGGGACACTCACTGAGTACACGTTGATTACGTACTCATACTACACTTCTGTGCATTTTGTTGCACATGTATATATACCTCTAGCAGCCTATTGGGCGTAGCAGCATGGATGACGCTGGGACTAGGTGAGCTGCATCATTGACGCGACCGCAGCTGGAGTAGTTCCTTCCAATGTATTGTATTTACTTTCTGTCCACTATATTCCGGGCGGATGTTGCATTTTATTTCTCTTATCAGTAGTCGCTCATGTACTTGTGACACCAGGTTTCTGGGATAGTTTACAATGGGTTTGTACTAATTGTTATTACTTAAATTTGAATTCTAGTAGTGAACTTTTATCTATAAAAATGGAAGGAAAAACATTAGATTTTCAGAAGTATGAAAAGAGGAATTAATTGATAAGTTAATTGGCTAGCCTGACAGAGGTGTCCGGCGCCACCACGACCCTTAGTGGATTTTGGGTCGTGACAACATGGTGTCAGAGCACTAGGTTCCTGTCGGTCTCACGAATCATGAGCAAGTCTAGTAGAGTCTCGCGGATCAGTACGGAGACGTCTGTACTTATCCTCGGGAGGATGCAGGACTGTTTGGAGTACTTCCCTTCTTGATTTCTTTATCGTGCAGTTCGATTCCTTTGAGGCGTATGCCTTTGATTTCTTCCTACTCAATCTTATGCGAGCGCTTGTTATAAATTGAAAATTGAAGGATTGTTATGGCACTACAAATGTGGTGTGGGATGATTTTCTCGGTATAGCTAATTGGACTATTATAGTCGCGCTTTGGAGGGATATTCTATTATTTCAGCTCAGTAACAGACCCTCTAAGAGCCCTGAGGCTAGGCACAGGTTGCCATGATGCTTATGAGCAATTATTCCGCAGTGTTGCTGTGATGGTGGGACGTTTGCCCACGTGTCGGGCAGTGAATAAATGAAAGGGAGGTTTACTCAGTGTGTAATCAAGGTATTCAGTATTTTATTCCCGGCAGGGGAAAGTCAAATGAACTGAGGATGATCAGAAGTGGACTGGTGGAAGTAATGAAACGTGGTAATTGCGAGCGTGGTGGAGTTCTACTCTACATTAGGGTAATGTTGTCCTAATTGGACGTTCTAAGTTTGTCGGTGTTATAATCTGCTACAATCCGCCTATATGGCAGGATATTATGAAATAATATTGGAGTTACAACTGTCAGATATCACATGATGCGGTGGGTTAAGATCGAATCAGAATTTCTAATGTTGACGGCTCAATAAAGATGTCCTTTGGAAAGGTTTAAAGTTAGTTGTAATGGTGGATTCAAGTGCCACGAAGATAGATTTCATTTAAGGCGACAATTGAGCATTAAAGTATGAGGAAGGACATGTGGGAAGTGTCAGGTGGTGTTTAAAACTTCTGGAAGGCCAAGTATAAGGAGCAAGGTCGAGTGGTTAATTAAAGAGACGAGTTCCGCCAAAGTGCAAGAGTGGTGAGGGTTGCATATGGGCTTGGTAGTAGGATGACTACGCTCCTTAAAGCGAGTTTGGATCGAATTGGGGGAATTTTAATGATTGGTGGTTGAAGCCTGCAGTATGATGTGAAGTATGGCTATTATGCGATAGAAGATTGATATGGCGGAAAGGAGCTTCTTGAAATGGAGGAGGGTGCAGCATAACCTAGAATTGGAAGGATGTTGCCGCACATTTAATTGAAGTCTGCGAGGGGCGAATGGACTTGGGCAGCTGGAAGGTGAGCTCGGACTCAGGATGGGCTATTGGTGTCACAGTAAATGTACCCCGTGCATCGGCGGGGGAAGATGTCGGGAGGTGATTCCCCTAGGTGGGTTATTCCCCGTGAGCAGATTAGCGGTCGCGTGGTTGGAGAAGCTTCTGCAAGGAATTATATTGGTTGTTCAACAAAAATATTGGTCGTGCAAATATGGATGATGTCTCAAAATATGAAATATAGGGATGTACAGGAAGATTCCGAGGAAATGATAAAATGATGAAATGGTGAAATGATGAAATGATGAAATTATACAGAGAGTCGGGCAAACTCAAGAATTGTGTAATGATGGCTGCAAGCTAAGTGGGAGAGTCCCACTGCTTGTGATTGGGCTGTATGATTAAGTACTTGCATGATTTCTGGTTAGTCGCGTATTGATGGATTATTTCAGCTATGAAAAAAGACCATAAGTGTTAATTCGAGCAAATAAATTGTTGGAGGCTTGCAATGGCTGGCCTTATTGGCTCATTTCAGACTTGGAAAAAGGTTCAGGATTGATGCCTTGTATGGATACAAGTTTCAGAGAAAGTGATTTTCGCCAGGCACCTCGCCGAGAGAGTATTCGTGTGTTATAAGATCTATGGAGTGAGTTATGTTCGGGACCAAGTCAGAGTGGGTGGCTCTCAATAATGGTCCTAGTGAATTCAGAAGTTAAAGTGTGGTGCCCGGTGATTTCGGGCCTATAAGTACAGTTAAGAACCAAGCTTTGTAGTAGTTTATGGGAAGAGGCACTGAATGTTCTATGAAATTTTGTCTTGTGGTGTAGCATCTGAAAGATATGAAATAGTTTGAGGGATTTGAGACAGCCTGGTCTCGTGATTCAAGGACACTCGGGGTGAGTGTAGATGGAGTATGTTATGTGTTGAATGAAGTTAGTCTTATTTTTAAGGCAAGCAAGGAGGAATTGGAAGAAGGTAAATTGACTAGCCATAGTTGAATTGGCATATTGGGGCCAGTGATCAGTTCGGTCTGCGAGATCAAGTTACGTGTATGAATTGTGAGGGTATGTGTGAGGCCTGTCGGCAGCCGTGATTGATGATTTATCAGGGGCATTCTCCTGTTGTGGCTTGTTATGTGGACGCAGATTCCGGAAGGGCTATGGTGGCTTGGACCACTACTTGCAGATTTGCACATTCTACGGTTATGGAAAAATTACCTGTATATTGCTATGATTCTCCTGAAGTGAGTGAAGTGAAAAGTTCGTATATGCTGAAGTGTTAAAATATTAATGATTTTGGAGTTATGATGAAAAATCATGTTCTATCTTATGTTGGAACGTTGGGTGCAGTGAGTAGCAAGGAAATACGAAGTGAGGATCAAGGTTGCAGTTCAGTGTTGACAAGGATGTCACGGGCTCGGATGAGCAAGGAAAGGGTTGAATGATTAGAGTAAATTGGAATTGTGCTCAGCGTCACCTGAGATCGATTTGTCGAGGAAGAGGTTTTGCATCCTGGTTAAGGATTCTGGATCGCTTTTCAGCATTAGTGCGTCCGATGGTTTAGATGTGCGGACCCGTTATTTATTTCGGAAGATTGTGAGAGCGTGTCCCACGGGAAGATTGTATAAGTGTGACATCTAGTCACTTGGTTGGCTAAAGATTTAAACCAAGTATGAGTATTGTGGTAATATAATTAATTTGAGAATTTATGCCTGGAGGGCACTTTGTATATTGGGTCATGAACTGAGGAGGTTGCTCTGGTTATGATGGTTATTCTTACGTGATATGAGGCAAAAGGGGGTTACTATGGACCTTTGAAAGGTCATTGGCCAAATTGGTGCAATCAGAAATCGGCTTGAGATCGGTGGATTGATTTATTTGTGAACATGGCTTTATATCAGGCTAGTTGTGTTCATTTTAGAGAGCGTTCCCTATGGAGGAACAGTCGGGGTGTTATTTTTTTCATCAGCTATTCGAGGTAATGATGTATTGTGCCGTATGAGTTGTGAGACGGCTTAGTAAATTCTTATGTGTTGAGGATCCGCGTTGCGATGATGTTATGTGAGCAGGATGACTCTTGAGATTTAGATCTTGTATCGCACCTCAGTTGTGCTTGTTCTTGTAGCCTATAGCGCTATGTGTTTTCTCAGGGAAGGTATTATGCACTTAGTGTGCTTACGATCGAAATTCGATATTTTTATTGTAACGAGCAGATTTAGCTCGAAGTGCAATCTCCTTATGTGAGATCTATGTGTGGATCGGGTGGCACGCCGCCATGGGTATGTTATTTGGATCGGTTTCCACGCCGCAACAGTATGATGTCGAGTCTAGTTTTCTACATGCTATTTCTTTGTGTGTTTCGCTTCCTACCTCTTAAAGAAAGTTCTTACTGGTGCGGGGGGTTAGGTAATTCCTTCCAGAGTTTGACTTCTGTTTGCGCTGTGTTCGGATTGGTGGCCTATTGTCACAATGTGGAGTCACATGAGACTTGTGATCGCATTCAAAGTGGCTTATTACCTGAGCAGTCGTACTGGGTAAGATGAGATTATGGGATCTAAGATCAGTGCAATCAAATTATATGAAGTATATTAAGGAGCGAAGATCATTATTTGGTTCAGAATGTGGTAATGTTTCTTGTCAGAAGTATGGACTCGATGATTGGTTTACTCGGCAGTTGATTATGAATTTCGGCATCTCATCCGTCGTGGCGGTGTTGTAATAGTTAGAGTAAGACCTATGTAGGTCATGAGGTGCAATGGGAGCATCGGATTCGTGGAATTTCGATTAATTCAAACAGAAATGTTATTGTGATCCTATGAGTAAAGTGATGTAAAGTGTGAATTCAGCGGAGTTATGCATTCATGTTTGAGTATAGCGTATAGTGATTGATTCGGTGATCGTATGTTGGAAACAGGCCTGGCATAGAATTCCGGATGTTGGATTGGGTTCCAAGGCTTAATTGCTTGAATAAAAGGGAGTATCTTCAGAACTTATCGAGCTAATGTGCTCAACTAGGTTGTGATAGCATGGGAAGGCACTTGAGGTGCTAAACAGTGATTCCAGACTACTCCAGTGTAGTTCTCAGCACGTTCGAGGACGAACGTATGTTTAAGTGGGAGAGAATGTAACGACCCGATCGGTCGTTTCGAGCCCTGGCGCATCGTTCAGCAATCTGAGGCCATGAGCAGCTTCATTTCAGGTATTGTAACTTGTTCACATGGTCAGAATTTAAATTCGGGAAGATCGGAGTTAGATTTAAACGAAAATTCTCCTTTGAGAAGCTTAAAGTTGAAAGAATGAACTAAGATTGGAATTTTGAGTAAACAACCTCGGAATCAGGATCTGAAGGTTCCAACAAGTTCGTATGATGATATCGGACTTGGGCGTATGCCCGGATCGGGTTTTGGATGGCCTGGGAGCGTTTTGATGCTTACTGTGGAAGTTAGCATTTTAGAAGGAATTTCTTAAGTTTGGCTTGGAGTGCATTTCAGTGTTATCGAGATCCGTTTGGGATTCGGAGATTGGGAGTAGCTCCGTATGGTGATTCTGGAGTTGGGAGCGCGATCGGAAGTGAATTCGGAGGTCCGTAGGTCATTTTGAAGCCATTTGGCTAAAGATAGAAATTTGAAAGTTTATGAGGAGTTTTGACCGGAGATTGACTTTTTGATATCGGGTTTGGAATCCAATTCCGAAATTTGGAGTAGGTCCGTAATGTCAAATATGACTTGTGTGCAAAATTTGAGGCCAATCGGACGTGATTTGATATGTTTAAGCATCGGAAATAGAAGTTGGAAAGTTCAAAGTTCATAAAGCTTTAATCGGGGTGTAACTCATGGTTTTGGCATTGTTTGTTATGATTTGAGGCCTCAAGCAAGTCCGTAATGTGTTTTGGGGCTGGTTGGTATGATTGTTTGGGTCTAGGGGGCCTCAGGTGGATTCCGTGTGGTTAACGGATCGAAAATGGATTTTTGGAAATAGCTGAGTTGCTGGTTGCTGGTATTTCCGCTTCTACGAAGATGGGACCGCAGAAGCGGCCCCGCAAAAGCGTGAAAGAAACCGCAGAAGTGGTTAGGAGGGAGGAAGCCTAGGACCGCAGAAGCAGCCCTCTATCCGCAAAAGCGGAACCGCAAAAGCGGTTAAGCTATCGCAGAAGCAAAAAAGGGCTGGAGCCCAGGGACCGCAGAAGCGGGATCGCGGAAGCGGGATTTTTCCGCAGAAGCGGAAATCCCTGGAGTCAGAATATCATTTTAAAGTCGGGAATTGGCCATTTCTATCATATTTCTCATGGCTTGGGGTGATTTTTTGGAGATTCAAGGAGGGGATTTTCGTCATCTATGTTAAGGTAAGTTATCCCCACCACTTTGAGTTGAATATATCAATTGTACATGGATTTAAACATGGAAATTAGAGTAAATATTGAGGTTTTGGTTGAAAACCTAAAAAAAATTTTAATCTTAGATTTTGATCACGATTTCGAGTATGGAATTAAGAGAAAATTTTATATTTGAATTCCTAAGGTCATGGGTAACCTTTATCTTCGAGAAATTTTGGATTCCAGGCATGTAGGCCCGAGGGCATTTTGGTCATTTCACTAAGCGGAGTTGGGAATTTGTATAATCTGGATTGTTAACGAGTATTTGAGCATGTTCTCATTAGTTTGTCATTAATTGGCTAGTTTTGGTGCATTGTGCGTTGGTTCGAGCCTTCGGAAGAATGTAGAATGCCGATTATGAATCTTCGGAGCGAGGTGAGTCTCCTTTCTAAACTTGTGAGGGAAAATTTATCCCATAGGGAAGTGAATGATTATGTGCTCCTATTTGTGGGGGCTACGTATGCACGAGGTGACGAGAGTCCGTGCGTAGCTACTATTATGCTATTGTCCGGGTAGTTAGAACACATCAGCATGTTATACTTGAATTAATTATGAACCCATCGATGACTTGGATTGTTTAAATCACCCTTGATTAGTAAACGAATTTAAAAAGAGATTAAACATCATTTCCTAAATCGTTAAGCAGAGAATTGGTTTATTTGGATAATTATTCCCAGATAAAATTCTAATTGACTATCTGAGCATGTATCTTATGTGTACCTGCATCGCATGGATGATATGCGAGCATGGTGGTTGTTTATTTTATGTCGACTGTGTCGCATGGATGATTCGCGAGCGGGGTAATAGATCACATTTAAATTAATAAATGGATTTCTAAAAAGACTTAAGCTTCGTTTTCTCAAATTACTAAAGATGATTGGCCTTTCTTGGATGATTGCCCCCTGTTGACTTCTTGACTGATTGTCTGTCTCTGTGTGTTTATTTTGGAACGGGCCGAACGCCTCGGTAGATTAATAGATGCATCTATAGGCGCGTCGTCGACCCTCGGCAATTGCACATTTATTTTTGTTGGATCGGGCCGTCGCCTCGGTATGATTTGCGTATGCTTGTATTGCTTCCTGGACACATTAAAGTCGTTATATGCCTCACTCTGGCTCAAGATCATCTTGTTAATAATGAAAAGAAATCTTGGAAAATTTCCTATGAAAGAATTACGTGTTTACTTGTTTCCTCTATCTGGATAAAAATCATGTTAGAAAATAAATCCACTGTTTGATATGTATATTGAGAATAAATAACCGTTGGACCATTAGAGTGTGTCAAAGTTGACCATCTAGTCTCTACCCTTTCGGGATTAGGCGGGACACTCACTGAGTACACGTTGATTACGTACTCATACTCCAGTTCTGTGCATTTTGTTGCACAGGTATATATACCTCTAGCAGCCTATTGGGCGTAGCAGCATGGATGACGCTAGGACTAGGTGAGATGCATCATTGAGGCGACCATAGTTGGAGTAGTTCCTTTCAATGTACTGCATTTACTTTCCGTCCACTGTATTCTGGGCAGATGTTGTATTTTATTTCTCTTATCAGTAGTCGCTCATGTACTTGTGACACCGAGTTTCTGGGATGGTTTACAATGGGTTTGTACTAATTGTTATTATTTAAATTTGAATTCTAGTAGTGAACTTTTATCTATAAAAATGGAAGGAAAACCTTAGATTTTCAAAAGTATTAAAAGAGGAATTAATTGATAAGTTAGCTGGCTGGCCTGACAGAGGTGTCCGGCGCCACCACGACCCTTAGTGGATTTTGGGTCGTGACACGTTCCGAGAGATTTTATTGAGGTACTTCTCATGCATTACATTCGTTTATACATGTACATTGACCCACGACCAAATGGTGTTACATACGTGTATATGTATGTATATATATATGTATACGGGATATAGGAAAAGGTTACGATGTCATATACGCACCACCACCTGATTAGCTGGTATACGTTGATGATTTTTCCTATAGTGGCCAAGATGATATGATTGGATGCCCTCAGAGGCTTGATGATGTTATGAAAACATGTACCTATGCACAACATGAAATTCATACACATATGCATGACACTATAAGTATTTTATGATTTTATAGATTTATCTAGACATAATTGTTGAATCTTTTACTCCATGTTTCTCTCATGTCTATTATTTACTGATTTTAATTCCTTACGTACTCAGTACATTATTTATACGGATATCCATTTTGCCTTGGGACATTGCGTTTCATGCCTGCAGGCCTCGATAGATAGGTTCAAATTCCTCCGAGTAAGCTATCAGCTCAGCAGAAGGTGTTGGTGCTCCATTTGGTCCGAAGTTGCTTCTTTTGCTAGTATGATTAGTCCATGTATTGTTTGGTATGGCAGGCCCTGTCTCGACATTTATGATATTATGTATTCTTAGAGACTTTTAGACAGATTACATGTATACGGATTCTTGTATGGCCTTGTCGGCCTATGTTTTTAGTATATAAAGGATCATACCGACCTTCTAAGCTCATACTTCATGTGTATAAGTTTTGATTACATGTTGGGTCGTCCAATGTTGAGTATTTCCCCATGTTTTATTCTATTTATCTCATGACAGCCTCTCTGGCTCATTTACCTATGATAGTATGACACAAAAGATACATTATGTAGGTACTCGGTTGAGTAAGGTACCGGGTGCCCCTTGCGTCCCATCAGTTTGGGTCGTGAAAAAAGTTGTATTAGAGTAGTTCTATCCTAGGGAATCTACAAGCCGTGTCTAGTAGAGTCTTGTTTATGGGTGTGTTGTGCACCAAACTTATAAGCAGGAGGCTATAAGGCATTTAGGACTGTCACTCTTTTTTCTTACTCTAGATTGTAAGGTATAGCTCAGTTGTAAGAACTCAGTTTCCCAAATTCTATCTTACTTATAATATGACGATGCCCACATCTAGAAAAATGGTTGGTAAGAGATATAGTTGTGGAAGAGTTGAGTCAAAGGAACTCGATTTTTACATTATACTTATGATGAACAAATATGAGGTATTCACCAGATCACGTGTGTACTAAGATGTGTAAGATTCTTGATAAGGAGACTTAAGGCTAGAATATCTATTCACCCATATGGTGAAAGGACGTAAGAGATTCAAAAGATAGATACAAGTTTGAAAAGTAAAAGAAGCAAGATGAAGAAGGGTAGAGGCGCCCAGTTAATGAAGATTATCAGTATTTACAATTCAGGCTGAGAAATATAAGCCTTATGAGTTACCTTCCACAGTAATAGAGACATGTACAACTAGCCACATCCATCTCAGTTATGCCCTATAGGAGCTAAAAGATATAGTTTAAGAGAAGGATGAGATATCAGGATCCGAATGGGGTTAGAGTGATCCAAAATGGTGGATGGAATGTTTGCATTAGTTGACATTTTCGAAAGATATTGAAAATAATAGATCTCCTTGGTAGACACCCAGATGGTGCACTCTAGAATATTACAATTAGATGTGAATTCTATTATGATCAAAAAATTTAGAAGATAGGAACTGAAAGAAATGGATAAATATTACCTTAGTGTGGCTCCTGTCCCAAGTAGTGAAATAATGTTCGGCAATCCAAAAAACCAGTAGATGGAGCAAGGGCAGCTAAAAGCAAAAGAATGTCTTGTTCGAGTTTTCAGAATAAAGTGATAGACATTTATAGAAGCGGGAAATAAGAAGAGAGTTAATGAAGCATTGTGAGTAAGATGTATCACATAGATGACAATGGTATATTAAAAAATGATAGTATTACAGGGTCGGTAGTCAAGGGAAGGAAAAGACAAGGGGTAACAGGCCTTGAGACAACAAAAGAGTATAGGCCATAAAGTCATATCCTCATTTCGAGTGATAAGTTCGTGAATCCAACGCGACTACCAGAAAGAAAAGTTAGACCCCAGAATAATAGAAATCAGTATGGGCTGGTGAACAAGAAAAACTAAACATGAATTAGGGACTGAGTAATTTGACAATGGTTGACATCAAGAGAATTTCAGATTTCGTTCCGGCGATAGTAGAATGGACAACATAAGAAGATTCATGAGATATTCTGAGAATTGTCCTTTAGAAATACGCTTCCTTAAAGCAAGCAATTTGAGATAATTTAAGCTTAAGGGACTGTATGTTCCAGGTATACTAAGTGTCACCCTCGCGAATATGGAATTTTATTATCCTTGGTACAGAAGGATTTCCGTAAGGCAAGTAAGGGTCATCAATTATGTGAAAAGACGCCAAAGATGAAGAGGTAAAAGATCTATAGGTAGATCGTCGTAGCTCCAACTCTTAGTACTCCCCTAAAAGGGTGAATATGGAGTGATGTGGCATTAAGTAAGAATTATGGTTCTAGTAATTATGGAATGATAAGAGGAATGCGATAAAAAGAAAAGGCGGTGAGATTGCATTTATTAAAAGCCTATAAATATGCTACGATTCCAAAACATTTTGGAAACACGACATCAATGAGAGAAAGTGATGGTCCCTGGCCGAGATGTTATTGATAGATAAGGAGCCAGTGCGAGATGTAGATTTAGACAAGAGGAAGAGCCTAGTTATGCTTAGACAAGAGGATAAAGACAAATCAACAGATCAGCATAGTGAACCCTAACATAGTGAATTCAATCTCGTAGTATTGATATTGTAATCCTTGAGAAATATTTGGATAGGAGTTGGGGTCATTAAAGGTACTATATGAGTTTTACGAAGATAAAAGTGAGTGCCACTGGGAAGACAATCAAAATATCAGCTCAGAAGCAACCCTACAAGTACAAGGGAATGGAGGTAAGTAACTACATATAATTATAGGCGAGGGAGGACATCAAATATTCCGTCGAGTATGCGACGTAATAAGCTCACATATTTACAAGAGTCAAAGGGTCTTCCCTAAATACTACAATGAAAGACTAGCTGAGGAAGTAACGAAGAAGGCTTAAACCTAAGCACAGTGACCTATAGAGGAAATGTCATGTAAAAACAATCTCACTACAAAATTGCACGCACTCCAAAGGAAACTGGCACCTACTACGGTTAATTAATGGGGAGAAAAAATTGAAAGTAATATTCGAGACCATATGAGTTGCACAAAAACTCCAGTATGCGTGGGAACTAATATAAGCTAAGTATGCACGCAACAAGGGGGATAAAAGACTAGGAAAATTAATTCATTACATTTGAAAAAACTGAGAAGCAACAAAAGAAATTATTCAATCAGTGATCCAAAGTTAATTAAGTTGTGAACGCACTTAAGATTTTTGGGTATTATCCAAGCAGCATATATGAGGACAATCGTACAGCCATACAAGACTATAGTATAAGTTAAAAGAAAGAATTGAGTCAAGGTCATAGACAAATGATTGAATTGTTAGAAGATTATATCATGGATATTCGATACTGGCCACGGAAGGCTAAAGTAATAACTAATACCATGAGCCGCAGATCGGAAGACAACTTAAGCCTGCAAAAAGGTTGATTAGAGGGAATAGGAAACTGAAGAGAAACATCAACTATGTAAATTAGGAGTCTGATTATTGGACCAAGAAAATTATAGAAATCGTGATTGAGAATATTGTAGAATCACACTTAATATCAAAGGTATAAGAGAGATAGTATAGTAGCCATATTCTATAATAGCTCTACGATAAAGCCAATTAGAAAAGTACCAGCCTTATAAGAAGTCAGTATGAATAACTCACCAATCATATAAAGAGGTGCAAGTATTATAATATAGCTTCAAGTTGTGGATGTTAATTATACCTATGTGGAAGGAAGGTCATGAAAGAGATACAAGATGTTATTCAAGATTTTAAGGTAAGTAAGGTAAAGGTGAACAACACACGAGATACTCAAATGCAGAAAGTTGTGAATAGTCCATACTTTGGATAGAAGGCCAGAAGCGCGGGATTCAATATCCAAGAATGATTGCGATGTCGTCAGTGGCATGTCTTCTAGCCTATGGTTTCTACGTATTGAGGAGTCTAATTAAGAGATTAAAGAACTGCTAGAGACGTTGTGATGTTCAAGGATGACATAAGCAAATCGATGGGGAAAGCAAGTTGAAGGAAGGTTGCAAGTGGTATAAATAGATATGTGTAGCTCGCAAGCTAAAATATGGTAGTACGACAAGGTTTTACAAAGACAGGAGTAAGGATAAGAAATGGTAGGTAACAAGGTAACAAAAGTTGATAAGCCCTCAAGATTAAGCCCATGAAAACAAGAGAGCTGATGGATTTTCTAAGTTACAGAAAACACAGTAGAGCCTGAATGAACTCAAAGAAGTATAACATTAGTAGCATTCAGAAGACATGGAATGCTTCCTTGGTAGTTGAATGAGGGTGTAATTGTGATAGACAAAGGATGACGTTTGGGCCTTCGATTCAATAATGATTTCATAAATTGTACATGATTAAAATACCCACGTAATGTAAATCACATTTGGATTCTATGAAATATGGTTATGGAAGTATAGTATCGTATCACCCCCAGTTCGGGGCGCGACAACTAATCACTTCAAATGTTCCTCGATGCAACATGGGCCCTAGTGATTACGTAAGAGGTAAAGTTATAAGTGGTAGATTATGGATCAACTTTAAGGTGAATCGACAATTGATGGATAAAGTTCCAACGTATGAGAGCAGATAAGGATTCCATCATTTTGATGAACAATAATAAGGAAACATTGAAGGACTTAGATTTATACATCTGTGATAGGAAGCGAGAGAGTAACCTAGAATTGGGTAGCAGACCTCGATAATAATACAACCAAGGTAATAGTTATGGTATAGTATTACCTACCTAGATACAGTAAAGTCATATAGATGAACAATCAGGTCTATGAAATAAGATATAACAATATTCGTAAGTTCGACAAAGTATCGAACGATGAACTTCTATATATTTTTAGATGCCTAGAGGGTCATATCATTAAGATCTATATATGTTTACAAAGTAAGGCCTAGTGATTGGCTAAAAGCTAGAGGAAAAGGAGAGAACAGTCGCATAGGCACAATTAAAAAGTCAGAGTCATACATGTTGTATGATAAAAGGTAGCAAGAGTTACAAGATTGGAAGGATTTCGTCCATGAGTCTTGGTACAAGAAAGAGGCCTAAAGGGGGGAATGCTCAACCTTTGGAATTATTCACAAAATTGTTACCTAGGTAGCAAGGAGAGAACTAAAGTATTCGGAAGACGTAACTTATGAAAACGATAAACGCATTAGTCAACTTTCGAGGACGAATGTTCCGGGGGGGGGGGGGGAATGTTGTTACACCCTATATTTTCGTACGTGAAAGTACACCATAATTAAATTGATGCAAGCTAGGATATGAGATGTTACATCCCGTATTTTTGTATGTTAAAGTTCCATCGTAACTTAATTGACGTAAGTTTAGGAATGAGATTATTTTAAGATTATAAGCATTATGCTATTTCAAATAAGTGATGAGTAAATTCGTGAAGGTAAAAGGGTAAGCAAATCGAAGAAAATTAATTTCATTGAAATTTGACATTTTTGGATAAAATATGGGAGCTAAAATACCCGGTATATATGGACTAGTACCACACAAGATACCATATGACCCTGATAGTATGGTATATAAAGTGCGTTAAAAGTGAGTAGTATTTGAAGTAATTTGAGATAATTCTTAATTATGTGGTTAATCGTATAATTAATTATTTTAGTGGGAGATTAACAATTAATTAGGGTGTTGGTGGTTTATTGGCTGGGAATGGGTAAAAATCAATGTGGCAGAAACATAAGTCAAAGTCCTCCAAATAGGCTATCAGCTCAACGGAAGGTTTTGGTGCGCTCCATTTGCTCCGGAGTTGTTTCTTTGGCCAGTATGATTAGTGCATGTATTGCTTGGTATGGTGTGGCCTTGTCCAGACCTTTATGATATTATGTATTATTAGAGGCTTGTAGATAGATGTCATGTATAAAGATTCTTGTATGGCATTGTCGACCTATATTTTGAGAATATAAAGGATCATGCCGCCCTTTTTGGTCCGTACGTCATGTGTATAAGTTCAGATTACATGTTGGGTCGTCCAATGTCGAGTATTTCCCCATGTTTTATTCTACTTATCTCACGACAGCCTCTTTGGCTCATTTACCTATGATAGTATGATACGTTACGTAAATACTCGGTTGAGTAAGGTACCGGGTGCCCGTTGCGGTCCATCGGTTTGGGTCGTGACATCCAAATATGATATACAGTCTTTCGTGGATTCTTATGCTGTGTGTGAGCACTTGATTTTTGCCCTATATAAATTACTCCCATAATTTTAAAATAAAATAATTTCTTTTCATTATTTTCAATTTTGTGGATTTTTATTGCATTTTTTGCTAATTGTTTGCATTGTGTCTGTGCATTTTAATTAATTAAAAAGTACAAAATATGTGCATTTGCATCTTTGGTTCTAACTTTACATTGTTAAGGATTAAATAGTAATTAGTTATTTTATAAACTAAAAAAAAAGGAAATCAAAAAATAGTTTAATTCACATTTTTTAATTTTAATTTTGAACTTTGGTAGTTTTTCCTTCAATTTGGTTTTAATTAGAGTTAATTAATTTAATGTGTTAAGACTGATTTGATTTAGGATTTAGTTTGGGTTTTATTTTAGTTTTATTTTGAAAAATTGATTAAAAATAGCAGAACTAATTTGGAAAAAAAAGAATGAAAAGCAAAAGGATGAAAAATAGGTTTTGGGCCATTTTTGTGATCTAAATTGCCCTAGCTCAAATAATTCCTCCTCAGATCCGATTAAATTTGGCCCAAACCCGTTACTACACCCAGTCCCAGCTTCAGCTTAACCAAACGATCGTTGTTTTGTCCATACCCAGGTTCATCTCATCCCTTCATTCATTTCGATCCAACGACCCTCATATATCCCTCTATCCCACTTAAAGATGTCCAAACTTCCCAGTTAAACATAAGCGCTAACAAACCCACCCCTGTTTCAGTCATCTCCCTCCTCAGTAAACACTACCACCGCCCTCATCCCCTTTGCCATTTTCGGCCGGAGGCGAGTCTCCAAACTCAATGAAATCTTGACCATATAATCCTCATTACCTCCTCATCTTAAATCCACCATCACATCTCCCAAAATCCCCACCAAATCCGGCCAATGTTAGATCTAAAAAAAAAAAACAAAAGAAAGATCTCCGAATTCTTCAATTGTCCAAGAGTGATTCGGCCTGAAACTTGTATTAATCGTTTGTTCTCAACAAGAACATCTGATTAATACCAATTTCTATTCAAAGAAGCCCAGTTGTTTTGGCCTAGAGGGATTTTCATGAATGTAAATTTAGTGTAGCTAAGGGGTAATTTGGATAGTTTGCTTAGGGAATATTTTAATAACAGAAATAGGAAGATTCTAGTGGAGGTTTGGAATGGAATTTCATAATTGTAGTAGGTTAGCTTGGGTAACAATTCAATAATTGAGGGATTTTTAAGCTAAAAATAAAACTAAAGGGGGGGAGGGGGTAGAGTGCAAAATAAAAAATCTGAAGGTCTGCCCTAGTCCCTTGCCTATAAACGCATCCTAAACTTGCCTTTCAAGGCAGACTTTCAGGAGATTTTGATAGGAGCTTAAAAAATCCAGAAATAAGAATGATCCAATCAAAAAGAGCTAAAACACCATTCCATTGAAGAATTTGGTTGATCTTTGAAGCTCTCATTTTTGAAATTATTTTTGGGTAATCAGTGATGAAAATGTCTTAAACTTGGTTTATTTTCAAGAGCGTTTGGTTCAATCTTAGGTTGTCTTCTGGTCGCTGAACATTGTTTGAGGTCTTTGTTTGTTTGAAATTGCTCAAAGTTGTTGTTCCCTCGGTTATTTCTAGGCTAACTCTGTTGCTGATTCTTGTTCTTGCTGTTTCTCACTACTGACTTCCTTGCTTCTCTTCTATTTTGCTTTCTAGGTACATTCCCTTAAGCTTTGTTTGATGTAAATACTGTCATGCAGATGGAAATGAAAGATTGAAAGCATAGCAATAGATTTGGTGTTGTCTTATTTACATTTTTCTTCATGTTATTGTCATACTATGGTCTTTTGAAATGTCCTGAACTTGGTACTGCTATTTGACGAGATAGACTCATATGTTTGTAATTAAATTGGGACTGTAGAACTCTCGTTTTAGGACGATTCATTTGAATCTGATGAATCCTCGATTTGCATGGGTTCAGCTGAGTTAGAAGGCAATATGGGTGATGATAAAAAATGATGTGGTAATTGAATTCCTGTCACTCTTAAGTCATATGGATTTTTCAGTGCTTTAAAAGGTTTATTATCATGTTTGAAGTGTTAGTTTAAGCTTTAAGTTTGGGGTATCATTTGAGTGTGTTTAAACCATGACAAGCGATTTGAATTAACTGATATCTATCACTACTTGACATTTCAGCTGCTAGTCGTTAGTAAAGTTGGTTCTTCAACAGTTTGAGTATAATCTTTCCAGATTCATTGAGTTTTATTCCATTGCAGTGCTAAAATTAATGAAAGGCTTAAAGATTTGAGGTTGCCCATAGTCTAATTATCAAAAAAGGAGCCTTGTCTTTGTGTTTAAAATAAGTGATATTATTTCTTTCAGGGACTCGATCCTGTGTCGCCCACTGTTTTTAGCTTCAGTATTTCCTAAATTGGGCTTGTTATTGATGTTGGTCCAAACTATTCAAAGTTGTGGGTCTGTAGCTGCAATACGACGTGAGGCCCAGCATTCAAAGGAAATGGACCTTCGATTAGCTCAAAACTAGATTGAGGGTGAGCCCATTGAATAAAATAGATGTGGTCCTACGGAATTTTAGCTTGAATATCCTTTTAATTTGGAATTGGGATGCGCCATTCCAAACTAAATCCCAATTGTGTGGCCCTCGTATTAACCTAGATATTAAAAATGACTAATATTCGTGGAAAAGCCTTTAGGGCCGTCTAAAACACAATTGTGATTATGTATACGTCCGCGTAACATAATCACGATTTTAAAAACAAAACCAGAGTATGCGTTCGCACAACTTTGGTCAAACATTTTCTTAATAATAATAAAGTATTATTAATTGTGGACACGTTCGCGTGACATGATTTTTGACGCGCCAAACAAGTGGGTATACATACGCGTAACCTACTTCAAGATAATTTTTTAATTTAAAAGCGGTAAAAGGCAATAGCACATTTGTTTTAAAATAAGTAATTAAACACTTTAATATACCAAGTATGATCAAAGCGACCGTGCTAGAACCACGGAGCTCGGAAATGCCTAACACCTTCTCCCGAGTTAACAGAATTCCATACCCGGATTTCTGGTTCGCAGATTGTTAAACAGAGTCAACCTTTTCCTCGATTCGGGATTTGAAACGGTGACATGGGACACCCTAAATTATCCCAAGTGGCGACTCTGATTTTAATTAAATAATCCCATTTCGATTGTCACTTAAATTGGAGAAACTCCCTTATTATACCCTTCCGGGGTGTAGTAGAAAAAGGAGGTGTGACAATGGGTATCACCAGGTTGTGATGGATGAAGAAGATGTAGAAAAATAGGTTTCACCACACCATGGGGTACTTACTTTTATAGAGCCATGCTATTTGCCTTGAAAAATAATGGGGCAACTTACATGAGACCCATGACTGCCATCTTGCATGACATGATGCACCAGGAAATTGAGGTATATGTGGATGATGTGATCATTAAATTCAAAACGTGGGAACTCCATCTGCGGGATTTGAGAAAGTTCTTTGATCATCTGCGCAAGTATGACTTGAAATTGAATCCATCTATATGTGCATTCGGAGTTCCACCTGGGAAATTTCTGGGTTTATAGTTAGTCAAAGGGGTATTGAGTTAGACCCGACAAAGATAAATTCTATTCGGGATTTGCCACCTCCGAGAACCTAGAAAGAGGTTATGAGTTTTCTAGGGAGGTTGAATTACATCACCAGATTCATTGCTCAACTCACTACCACTTGTGAACCCATATTCAAATTGTTAAAGAAAGACGCGATGATCAAATGGACAGATGAGTGTCATGAAGCTTTTGATAAAATCAAAGAATATATGTTTAATCCGCAAGTGTTGGTTCCATCTGAGCCAGGAAGACCTTTGTTCTTGTACCTGACAATCTTGGAAAATTCTTTTGGCTGTGTCCTTGGGAAGCATGATGTGACCGGGAAGAGAGAGCAAGCCTTATACTATCTGAGCAAGAACTTCACCAGTTATGAAGCCAAGTATTCTTTTGTTGGAAATTACTTGTTCGCCCTGACTTGGATCGCCCAGAAGCTCAAACATTATCTTTGGGCCTACACCATATATCTCATAACTGGAATGGATCCTCTGAATTACATATTCCAAAAACCCATGCTCACAGGAAGATTAGCAAAATGAAAAATCCTGCTCACTGAGTTTGACATAGTCTATGTCACCCGCATGGTGATGAAAGCCCAAGCCTTGGTGGATCATCTAGCTTAGAACCTAGTTGATGATGAATACAAACCCTAAGTACTTGCTTTCCAAACGAGGAAGTAAACTTGGTTGAATTAATTATAGAAGATGCTAATGCTAGGAAATTGTTCTTTGATGGAGGTGTAAATGCAAAAGGTGGCAGGATTGGAGAAATTTTCATATCGCCTATAGGTCAACACTATCTGGCTACAGCCTAACTTCAGTTCTTCTGTACAAACAACACTGCTGAATATGAAGCTTCAATCATGGGCATGAACATGGCAGTTGATCTATAGAGGTGCACTCCTCCTAAGTCTAGGGTAATCCCTCACCATATGTGTGTGTCACCATGCTCAAAACAAGCTCTAGCAGGACGTGGCAGCTGTGACTGGCTCGGGCCAGTTCTGCTGGACTGACCACTGAAAGAACCCTGCACAGGAGGCGCACTAGATACTGGAGGTGCATAATAACGCTCCTGAGACCTATGAGGAGATGGAATACCACTGGTTACTGCAAGGGCTGAATGAACGGGGCGACTCATACAACCCCTATCATAACGAACTGTAGCTAGAACACGGGCAACGGAACAATGGCTTGACTCTCGAGACCTCTTGGCCTCCCTCTTCTCTCAATCCCAAACATGCATACCATCCACTCTCCTAGCAATGCTCACCACCCAGTGATAAGAAATATTCATCTCCAACTCCCGAGCCATGCTAGACCTTATACTGGGAATGTGCCCCTCGATAAATCGGCAAACTTTCTCACGAACTTTTGAAACCAAGGCTGGTGTATGTCTAGCCAAGTCGGTGAAACTGACACCATACTTCCAAACAGTCATAGCACCCTGGCGCAAATGCTCAAACTCTACGTGCCATACGTCTCTAAGGCTCTAATGGACAAACTCCCTCGTGAACATATCTGAAAACTGAGTCCAAATAAGGGAAGCTACCTCAGCTAAACTGTCCAACTTAAAAGTACGCCACCATTGATAGGCTACTCCTCGAAGATGGAAGGTAGTGAAAGAAACCCCACTCGATCCTGATATACCCATAGTGTGGAGGATACGGTAGCACTCCTCCAGAAATCCTAGGGCATCATTCGATGATAGAACATAGAATACATGAGGCTTGTACTTCTTGAACCTCTCAAGCCTCCATTGCTCATCCTCGGAATCCACTACTCTATCCTCGGGCTGAACTGGGGCTACAGGATGTACACGAATAATGTTTGGGACCTGATCAACTTGTACTCGCTGCTCAGGAATGCGGGTGGCAGGAGTCTGTTCTCCTCCCCCGGCCTGAGATATGGCTGCAGTAAGGGGAAGCCACCCTTCCTAAGCCAGAGTGGTGTACATGCTCATGAACTATGCAAAAGTCTCCAAATAGATACCGTAGTAGTAGCAGTAGGCGTATCAGGTGCCTGGGCTCCGGCGTGAGCTGCTGGTGGCTTCTCAGTGGCAGCTCGTGCGGGTGCTCTAGTAACACCACGTGTGCGTCCTCGGCCTCTACCCTAGCCCCGACCTCTAATGGCTCTAGTAAGGGGCACGGGTGCCTGATCATCTCTGGTAGCACGTGTCCTCACCATCTTTGAGAGAATAGAAGACAGAAGTTTAGAATTGTGATATCAAAAATTTCACATGACAAGAAAATCAAATGAAATGGAATTTTCCTAACAGTTACTTAGCCTCTCGTAGATAAGTACAGATGTCTCCGTACTGATCCACGAGACTCTAATAACCGGCTTATGATTCATGACTTCTATTAACTAGGTAAGCCTAATAATTGCGGAAAAAGGAAAAAAAAAAGATTAAACTAGTAAAAACTGCGGAATAAACGTAATGAAGTTTTAAAATGCTGCTCGGCATACACCATAATAACACTTTCGACCAATAGAAACACTCCAAATTCCCGAAATCTCATGGAATCACAAGCTGTTGAATAACTACAAAGCATTCTAACTCTAGATTTTCTAAACAATGAAAAGTACATAAGGTCTATAACTAAAAGAGGGAATACATAAGGACTCCTCGGTCTGCACACGTGGCAGATATACCTCGAAGCCTCTGATGGATCGCCATGCCTCAAAGATGGTAGAGCTGAGTCAAAGAACCTGGATCTGCACATGAAAAACATGTGCAGGAAAGTGCATGAGTACACCACAGCGGTACCCAGTAAGTGCCAAGCCTAACCTCGGTCGAGTAGTGATGAAGAAGGTCATTGTTCATATATATATATATATATGTGTGTGTGTGTATGTGTGTGTGTGTGTATGTGTGTAAAGAAATGAAACAGTATAAAGTAACATAGGATAATAAGAAAATAACAACAAATTCAACGGAGAGAAAATCACAGAAAGAACATAACTACACACAGAGATAGCAACCGCAGATCTACCAGGGTGTCGTCCTGTAGTCCCCAAATATAAATATCCAATGGATCTCCCGAGTGTCGTCCCATAGTCCAACTCATAGTGCGCAGGGGGATCTACCAGAATACCAATCCGTAGTCCCAAATATAAATGCCCAGTACTGGGGGAACCTATCGGGTTCAGTGGCGTAGTTCCAATATAAATATATAGGTGGATCTAGTAAAATATATAAATATATGTAAAGAAATGCAACAGTATGAAGTAACATAGGATAATAAGAAAATAACAACAAATACAACGGAGAGAAAATCACAGAAAGAACATAACTCCACACAGCGATATCAACCGCAGATCTACCAGGGTGTCGTCCTATAGTCCCCAAATACAAATATCCAATGGATCTCCCGAGTGTCGTCCCGTAGTCCAACTCATAGTACGCACGGGGATCTATCGAAATACCAATCTATAGTCCCAAATGTAAATGCCCAGTACTGGGGAAATCTATCAGGTTTGGTCACGTAGTTCCAATATAAATATGCAGGTGGATCTACTGGAATACCAATCCGTATTCCCAAATAAACAGGCAAAGAGGATCTATCGGGATATCGCCCGTAGTCTCAAAGTAAACACATAGCAGCAACACGAGGAATATTCAATTTAATCCAATTTCATACCAAGGTAAAACAAGTATTTCTAACCTAGCATGCTGCACAGAATTTAAATAAAGCAGTTTGAATAAGTAAAGAAATTAAGTCACTTAGACATGCTTCCCTAAGCTAACAGTAGGATTAAATTGCAAGTAGTATAAACAGGGAATAAAAACACAGATATGGTTACTTAATGAAAATAGAATTTTCAACAATTAGCACATGTATGCACTCTTCACCTCATGTACAAGGTATTTCATATATCAACAATATCAAATCCTAAGGGGAGTTCCCCACACAAGGTTAGAGAAGCCACTTACCTCGACCAGCTCAATCAACTTGATATCACATTCTTGCCACGAGTACCTGACTCCAAATGACCCAAATCTATTGAAAGTAATTCTATAATGTAAATATAACTTCAAGTAACTAATTCAACTAATTAATTCGAAGCTAACATGCTAAATTAGGAAAAACACCCGAAGAGTTCATACATACCAATTCAGAATCCTCACACTCTCACGAGTTCATACATACCAAAAAATACGAGAATCAGACCACAAACAACCTCAAATCCCCAATTCCAAGTCTAAAATTTCAAACCCTAAACACCTAAATTTAACCCTTATTTCCCTTATATTCCTTTTTCTAAATCAGTAGAAAATATAATAATAATGATTTTGGGTTCCATAAATCTTACCTCCTCAAATCTCTCTTGAATCCTCTCTCAAAACCTCCCAAAAACTCAAAATTCCAGATAAAAATGGTGAAGAAATGAGAAAAATCACGAGTGAACCATTATATAGGCTCTGGCCAAGGGTTTTTGCACCTGCGGCCATTTTCTCGCACCTTCGGACCCTCATATGCGGTACTAGGTGTGCATTTGCGAGATTTCATTAATTGCACTAGGCTACACCTGCGCTTCTTCTACTGTACCTGCGGTCTTGCAGGTGCGCTCAAACCATTGCACCTGCGGAATTTGACTTCCAAGAGCATAGTCGTATCTGTGGCTCCTCAATTGCATCTGTGATCATGCACCCGAGGTCCCCTAACCGCAGGTGCAGTTATGACAGAACATTTTCAACCTTAAGATTTCTCCTAAGTCTAATTCAACTTTCATTAAGCACCCGAAACTCACCCGAGGCCCCCGCGACCTTAACCAAACATCCCAACCAATCCTAAAATATCAAACGAAGTTATTCCAACCCTCGAATCATGTCAAACAATGCTAAAACCACAAATAACTCTCCAATCCAAGCCTAAGGATTTCCAAAACATAAAATTTCTGCTTTCGGTCAACAAACCTATCAAACCTCATTCGACTTGCTTGAAATTTTGCACACACATCCCAAATGACATTACGGACCTACTCCAACTTTCGAAATTCCATTCTGACCCCGATATAAAAATCTCACTATCTAACCGGAAACTTCAAAAATTCAACTTTCCAGCATTTCAAGCCTTATAAAGCTACAGACCTACAAAACACAATTCGAAACTAATCCAAAAATCACCCAATGGGTCTAACAGAACCAACGGAATACCATTCTGAGACCGTCTTCACACTGCTCCGACTAAGGTCCAAATTAAAGCTTAAACTCTCATTTAGAGACTAAGTGTCCCAAAACACTAAGAAACTCAAAATGAATCCTCCTGGCAACTCACAATAGCAAAAAGAAGCACGGGGAAAGCAGTTGATAGGGGATTGGGGTGTTAATTCTTAAAACGACCGGCCGGGTCGTTACAAAATGTGAGGTCTTCAGCAAACCATACGTGTACTAAAAGGTGTAAAGTTCTTCATAAGAAGTTTTAAGGCAAGAATACTTATCAACTCTTACATTAAAAAGGAAGAATAGAATTGGAAGGTAGACGCAAGTTTCAGCAAGAAAGAGAAGCAAGGTGAAGAAAGATACAAGACGCCCTATTAATGAAGGTTAGCAATATATATAATTCAGACAGGGAAATATAAGTTGTTGAGTTTCCTTCAACAGTAATAGGTACATGTACAACTATCCACACCAATCTCAGTTATGCCCTATGGGAGCTAATATGTATGGCTTAAGAGAAGGACGGGATATCAGGATCCGGCTGGGGTTAGAGTAACCCAAAATGTTGGATGGATTGTTTGCATTAGTTGACGTTTCCGAAAGATATTGCAAAAGTGCTAATAAATCTCCTTGTGATACATCCAGATGGTGCACTCTAAAATAAAACAGCTAGATATGAGTACTACAAAGAAAGTGATAGGTTTTCAATATCTTTGCCTTGTGTTTTGATAATCTAACAAACTTAATGTCAAGAACCATATAGGGAACCTGACTCACTTGGATTACATTGCATCTAACGGATTCTAGCCGATTGTGAACGTGCTATAGCGTCAGGAGGTAAGAACCCAGACAAGGACCTGATACTCTTTTGGGTTTCTCACGGTAGTACAAAGTCAATTGGACACAACTGGATACAAAGAATCTGCCACACTGCACTATTTCCAGCCCACTCATTCTCTAATCAACTAAAGTACAATAAGTTTATACAAAACATAATTCAAGTTAGTCAACTCAAGACAATATGGGCAATGTGCACAAATACCATATCAGGAACCAGATCCCTTGGTACTCCCCTAACAAAAGTCAAGTCAACTATACAGCTGGAACGCAACTAAGTAACTGTCTACAACTGTACAAAGAGGAACACAACAATGACATGGTCCCTTAGGGTTCTCTGACAGAATCACAAGTCAACGATAGCTAGAAAGTAATTGCAGAAAGTGACTGGCTATAACAGTATAGCCGACAATGCAGCAGACAGTGCAATAGTCATTTCCCATTGAGATTGGACATCACTAAGGATGTCTTGTATAGTAAAAACCTTATGCAAGGCACAAGATTCAGGTTCAATACTTGCAAATACAGAAAACATAAATTCTATCAAGTGCTCAAGAACCTCTCTCAAGAACAAAGCTGCTGCAACCTCAAGGACCTGCTCCGAGATTGATAATATCTTAAGTCCTTAGGGTTGTTGAGTCTTTGTTATGTGTTCATCGTTGTAACTCCTATCTGGCTTTCTTAGAAGCGTTGATTAGGTTGAGTCATAAGCAAAATCCTTTGTAACAGTAGTGTGACAAAGTGGCTTGTGGTAGAAACATCACAAGTTAGTCAAAGCCTTTGTAACCGTAGTGTAACAAAGTGGTTTGTGGGTGAAATACCACAAGTTAGTCAAATTCTTTGTAACTAGGATAGTTATAGAGTGGCTTGTGATGAGAGCATCACAAGTTAGTTGAAGTATTTGTAATAGGGTTATTGTAATATGGCTTGTAATAGGGAGATTGTAAGTTAGTGAAGTTAAAAGCCTACAGGTGTAGGTCATGGTTTTTTTATCCCCTTGTGTGGGATTTTTCCATGTAAAAATCTTCTGCCTTGTTTGCATTCAGCTTTACTAGCATTCACAGCAGAACCCGATAAAGGACGAGGTACTTTAATATTTGGTGGATTCACATAAACTTAGAACTGTACCAAACTGATGGACCAGATCGCTATATAGTTTGGTTCATCAATATTTTCAGAAGGAAATAGATAGAGAACCCAGTTCTCTATACTATCTGGTAGCCGCACAGAATCTAACAAGTGGTATCAGAGTGGGTTCCTTCTATCAGAATAACACCTAGGAAGGATCATCATGGCTGCTCCACCAACTATTGAAAGGAGAAAACCAAAGAAGGAAAAAAATCGGGTACTCAAAGCTGATAACAATGATTCGAGTGAGGAAGACAGTGACAAGGCTTACTTAACCAAAAGGTTTTAGAAAATGGTCAGAAGAAATGTAGAAGTGCTAAAAAGGGATAACTCTAACAAACTAAAGAATAATGATCTTTGTTACAAGTGGGTAAAGGATGGACACTTCATGAAAATTGTCCTCTCTTGAAGCAAAAACTCTCCAAGAACTTCAAGAAAAAAAGACGAGCTGACAATGTGGTGAAACAGGCATTTTCTTTTGGTGAGTCTAAAGATAAAACTAATGCTGGTGATAGCTACATGAAGGCAAGTTAAGGTGAGGAAAATGAATATGACAACTTTTGCTTTAATGGCTCAATCAGATGATAATGAAGACGATCACAACAAAGAGGTATATTTCATAGATGTTCAAAGAAACTTGAAATCCTATTCTCCTAGAAAATTCATGCATTTAGCTAATGTATTAATCAATGCCTTCCATAGTCTTGTGGAGGATAGGGATTCTTTGACCTTAGAATTAGCATAATCTGATCAAACTAGAGACAACTTAGTGGTTGTAGTTACTGACCATAAGAAAATCATGAAATTTTCAGAAAAGAAAAGAATGATCTTTTGGTAGAAATTACAGACCTGAGGGAAACAATAGTGAAACCTTGGACTAAGTTAAAACCTAAAAATTCTTGAAAAAGGAAAGGAGATAGCCAGTAAGGAACACATTAGGCCTGAAAATGAGTTGAAAGCTGCTAGACCTAGGATATGTGGTGAACTCGAGAAAAATAGGCAGCTTCAAGCTGAAATGAAGAGAGTAAAAAGTGATCTTGAGAAATCTCTCAAGTGGACCTGGTCCTCAGATGCTATCACTGCCATGTACTTCATCAATAGTGGAAACAGGCGGGGAATCAGATTCCAAAAGGAGAAAACTCCTTACAACCCTCATGGAAAGTACGTCACAGTTCCTAATAACTGGCTGTGTACCTACTGTGGGAACAATGGGCACTTCAAAGAAAATTCCCAAGCCAGGGTTCAGTCTGTTAAGAAAAATAAAGTGCTTACTGACAAAGTGATTACTAATAGGGGACTAGGTACCACTCGCAAGAAACCAATGTTGCCTACATGGACTAGAAAAGCCTTTATCCAACCCTTCTATCATAACAAGGGACCCAAACTAGTTTGGGTTCCTAAATCTAACCCATAATTTATATGTGCATGGAACGGTGAGAGGAAGCGGACTGCAATGGATCATGGACAATAGATGCTCAAAGCACATGACTGGAAATACCATGGATTTTTTCTCACTGAAACCTCTGCAATGAAGGGATATACCCTTTGGAAAATGGAAAGAAGGGGTACATTCTAGGTATGGGAAGAAAATATGGTAGAACTTGGTGTCTAATCTGGTGATATGAGCTATTTGAATGCAGTTGATAATGATTGGAAGACATGGCATAAAGGATCGAGGGGATACAAGTTTCTCACTTTTGGATATATTGATGCAGAAGGACTTGGTCCATGGTCTGTTAAATTCAAAGTTCAAAGAACACGGAGCATGCAATTCCTATGGAAATTCTGAGCAGTGCAAGGTACCCCACAAGTAGCAGAGCAAGGAGTGTAGGGAAATCCACTAAATTTACCCAGTTCCTCTATTAATCAAACTTCAGTCCCCAATTAGAAACACAAAAACTCCCTTTAATTTGATAACATAATAACCCCCTTGATTCTGGAGTTCAGAAAAGATCAAAAACCAGAAATTCCCTAGCCTTCTCAGCACTTCTATCCCAAATAGAACCCAAAAATATCAGCGAAGTCTTGTAAGATGCAGATGAATTACTAAAATGAAAGAGGAACTGCATCAATTTGAAAGAAACTAGATATGGTACCCGGTACCTAGACCCTCAGACAGAACCATCATAGGGACCAGGTGGGTATTCAGGAATGAGTTGGATGAACATGGAAATGCTACAAGGAACTAAGTAAGGCTTGCTGTCCAAGGATACAATCAGGAAGGAGGGATCGATTATGATGAGACTTTTGGCCTAGTAGATTGCATGGAAGCTATTACGATCCACATTGCCTTTGCTTTACATATGGAATTCACCTTATTCCAAATGGATGTGAAGAGTTCCTTGTTGAATGGTTTTCTCAATGAAGAAGTCTATATCAAGCTATCTCCAGGTTTTTGAACATCATGTACATCCTGAACATGTATTCAAATTAGATAAGGCACTGTATATATTGAAGCAGGCCTATAGAACCTGGTACGAGAGACTATCCAAGTTTCTATTGGAAATGGCTTCACAAGAGGAAAGATCGACAATACAGTGTCTTTGAAAAAACAGGAAGGAACCTGTTCATTGATCATATCTATGTGGATGACATCATATTTGGAGCTACAGCTAACTCATTATGTGAAGAATTTGCTAAACTCATGGGAAGTGAGTTTGAAATGAGTATGATGGGGGAACGAAATATATTCCTGGGTCTTCAAGTGAAATAGTCCATTAAGGGAACATATATCAGCCAGCAGAAATACATCAGACAACTCTTGAAAAGGTGTGATATAGAAGCATGGGAATCATTGGATCTCTACTCTGCCTTACTGCCACCAGACCAGACATTGTATTCAGTTTGGGATTACATGCAAGGTTCCAAACAAATCTGAAGGAATCTCATCTGAAGGTTGCTAAGAAAATTTTGAGATATTTCGACATATAGAACCTGGTTATGTACTATCCTTCAGGGGGACAGTTTCAACCTTATTGGTTATGCTAATACTGATTATGTAGGTTATCTGGTGGATAGGAAAATCACATCTGGAATGGCTCATTTCCTTAGATCATGCTTTATCTCATGGGGTGCAAGGAAACAAAACTCAGTTGCTCTCCCAACAGCTAAAGCAAATTATGTTGTGGCTGCCTCATGATGTGCTTATTCATAATGGATCAACCTATAATTAAAAGATTTTGGTGCATACATTGATTGTGTACCGCTTCTATGTGGAAAAGGGTCTTATTTGTATAAGATTTTGTTGCACAGAATATCAAATTTCAGATATCTTCAACAAAGATCTGAGCAGGGAACACTTTGAGAAACAAGATAGCACTAGGATTACTTAAATCTAATTGAGAACCTGGTTCCGCTGACATGACTATGATAGTCACACTAAGGTAAATTGGCTTAAAGTGTTTTCTGACTAGGCCTAACTCACATCTATATCGTTGCAGGTAAACATGCATGATTATCATATAAGTTAAAGGTACAGGGTAGAACTTTGGAGGAGAGCTGCAAAAAACCTTTTTACAAAAAATAGGTCAAGAACTTGGTTCCTACACCACAGGTTAGTAGTAATGTCTTTTTCGCATGCTTGTTCAAAGAAAAAGTATAGCAAAATTAATTCAACTGCCACATCATAAGACTTTTCTGACCAGCAGTTCTAAACCACTATCTCCCTCTGCATCACTTTAATTTTTCCTTCAGAACTCTCTACCACTTCTCTCACCATGGCCAACAAATAATCGTCTTTTTCTCATGCCATCAACATCACTCCCACATCTCCTCCTCCCTCAACACCATCACCAGAAACCCACTCTTCACTATCCTTGATACTACTATACCCATACCGATTTTCTCCTCATCTTCAGTCACATCATCTCCATTCTCACTTCCATGTGTTGCAAACCCTACTTCTCCTCTATTCCTAAATTCAGGGGGAAGAAACTCCATTCTAGGGGATGAAATAACTCTGGTGCTTTTTGAGTCTCCGGTTCATGACACCGTCATAGAAGAATATGCTAAAGAACCTAATTCTCTTTTAGCTGAAACAAACCAGGTGGTTGTCGAAGAAAGAGGCTTTTGAGTCTGCCTTACAGAAGAGTAAGTAGAGTATTAAAAAAGAAGAAAAAAAGAGGTTGATAAAATAGGGGGAACTGTGGTTGATAAACAAATTACAGTAGTTGATGTTGATAAAGATACTGTGGAGCAACCTAGTTCCTTAGTGAAAAGACCTACAAAGGGTTGTGGCTGAGAAAGATTTGTTTAAGGGTGACGTTGTGGCTGTTGCAAGCAGGAATGGGAAGTTTATTGAAATATCTAGAAAATAAAAGTGGGAAACTATGGGAGCACCTGGTTCAATGAAGACCATTCTAAGTGACAGTGGCCTTGGGCGGGAGAGTTAACTCAGAAAAAGTCTTGTGGGGTCGCATGCTTGGCCGAATATCTAGGAGATGGAAGGTATAATATATGTTCTGGTCTTAGGAAACTAGTGGAGAACTTGCGGGAGAAACTTCTTGACTAACAGTTGTCTGCAACTACTCACAAGGACCTAGCTCTCAAAACCATTGCTACCTTCTCTTCCCAGCCTCCCTCTTCTAGTGCCCCCTAGGATCCTCTCAGTTGCCAGTTATCTTTTGCTCTGTTGATTTTGTGGATGTTGTTTTCTTTATGCTTGTCTTGTGTGATGGCATGTTGGATTTTACCGTTGCTGCTCCTGTTGAAGCAGTCAAATTTCTTATCAACAAAACATCTTTTCTTTTGCTTGTACAATGCTTTTTTCCCTTTTGCTTCTCTTTTCTATCATGATTGTGTGCACATATGTGGCATGAGTTAGCTTTGTTGGACTTCTTTATGCCTTTTTGTCTTACTATGTCTTTTTGTTGATGCCAAAAAGGGGGAAGAATAGAGTTAGGGGGAACATTAAGTCAGGGGGAAGAAAAGAGTCAGGGGGAAAATTATGTCAGAGGGAAAATTATGTCAGGGGGAACATATGCAGTTGCTGGTACCTTATCTGGTCAAGACAAATAGTCATAACGTGAAAAGTTGGTCATCATCAAAAAGAGGGAAATTGATGGGCTTAAGGTCTTTTAATCTATGTTTTGATTATCTAACAAGCTTTCTTTGTGGAACCAGATAAAAGACCAAGAACGGTAATAAAAAGTCATGGGGAACATATGGGAAAACATGTGTAAGTAAGGGCATAAATTCAGGGGGAACCTGTGGTCTCCTATTATGGAATCTGGTTCTCAGAACTCTAACTCCTCATTTTCAATGCTAAGTTTGTCATCATTAAAAAGGGAAAAATTGATAGGTTTTCAATATCTTTGCCATGTGATTTGACGATCTAACAAACTTAATTTAAAGAACCAAATAGGGAACCTACATCTTGGATTACACTACATCTAACGGGTTCCAGCCAAATGTGAACATGCTACAACTTCAGGAGGTAGGATCCCATACAAGAACTTGATACTCTTGTGGGTTCCTCATGGCAGCACAAAGTTAATTGGACACAATTGGAAACGAAGATTCTGCCACACTGTACTATTTCTAGCGCCCACTCATTCTCTGATCATCTAAAGTATGATGAGTTTATACAAAACATCATTCAAGTTACTCAAATCAAGACAATATGGGCAATGTGCACAAATACCAGATCAGGAACCTGATCCCTTGGTTCTCCCCTAACAATAGTACAAGTCAACTATACAGCTGGAACGCAACTGGGTGACTGTCCGTAATTGTACAAAGAGGAACACAATAGGTACTTTGTCCCTTAGGGTTCTCTGACAGAAGTACATGTCAACTACAGCTGGAAAGCAATTGCAAAAAGTGACTGCCTGCAATACTGCAGCAGATAGTGTAGCAGACAGTCCAGCAGACAGTGCAGCAGACAGTGCAACAATCACTTCCCATTGAGATTGGTCATCACAGATAATGTCTCGAGTAGTATAAAACTTATGCAAGGCATAAGATTCAGGTTCAACACTTGCAAATACAGAAAACAAAAATTCTGTCAAGTGCACAAGAACCTCTCTCCAGAAAAAAGTTGTTGCAACCTCAAAGACCTGATCCGAGATTGATGATATCGTAAGTCCTTAGGGTTGTTGAGTCTTTGGTATGTAATCTTCATTGTAACTGTGAGCACGTGATCTTTGCCCTAAGTAAATTATTCCTAAAATCCAAACAAAATAATTTTTCTCTTTATTTTTACAATTTTTGATGTTTTTTGCATTTTTGTGTTAATTAGTTGCATATTAATTCATAATAAAAATACAAAGAATATGCATATGCATTAGGATTTTTAATTTCATATTTTTAGTATTAAGGCATTTTAGAACAATTTAAGAAAAATCAAAAATAACATCTTATTGTTTTAATCGGAAATTACTATAAAATAGCTATTAAATAAATTTTTATAATTTAATTAGTTTTAGTTTAATTTCACAAATTTTTATAATTTAATTAGTTTTAGTTTAATTTCACAATTTAATAAAATTAGAAAATATATGAAATTGGAAAAGAAAAATAAAATACAAAATACAAAATGAAAATACAATACAAAAAAAAATATATATGAAGGTAAATAATGTTGGGCTAATTACCCAAACCCAAATCAAAAAATACCCCAAAATCCAAATAACACCGAGGCCCAAACACTCCATACCCCTCTGCCCCGCCCTTAACCAAACGACCCCATTTTGGGAAGCTGAATAACAACCCTTGATCAATTTAATCTAACAGACAGGGTTTGGATTTCATTAATAAAGAAAACGACGTCGTTTAATGTGTTAGGGGCGATTATTATACTTTTAATATAACTAATAACAAAAGCCTAAAAATCATTTTACATCTCTTCATATTCCGTCTTCCTCAGCCGCCTCCAAATTCTTGCCGACCCCGCTGGAACCCTACCGGTGGGAAACACTACCTTCACCAATCAGTCCACAAAATACACCCTAGAACCGCCTTAAGACCCTGAACCCACCCCTACACTCCATTTCTTTCAAATATAACCCAATCTTCTCGAATATCCAAAAATGTGTCGCCGGAACCCTAATTCCGGCGAACACATCTTCACCCAAAATAGCCCAAAATCACTCTGAAACCTCTCCTTGGCACATCAACCCGTTGCCAAAAATCTTGAGTCCCAAAGCCAACTGGATTGGTTCAAATATAAGGTTGAAGTTTCTCCAGTGACTCAACATACAAGAAAACTGACGCCAAACTCCTTGGGTCCTTAGAGACTTTGACGATTAAAAAAAACAAGAAAAATAAAAAGAGACTATCCAAGTAAACGAAAAGAAAAGCTAAGTTCTTCATCTTTCTTTATTTTTGTTTCTTTCTTTTTTGCATGCATGTTCGTTTTCCTTTTGGTTTTGGTCATTTCTATCTGTTTAGTCTTACTAGGATTTTTAGTAATTAGATATTAATATTAGGTTTTAATAAATAAATTCTGATTAATTGTTGATTTAGTAAATAAACTGATATTAAAACAGTATAAATTGGATTTTCAGTGTGATTTTAATTGTTTGTTTCATTATTAATTAATCCTGATATTTGTTAGTATTAATTAGTTTGAAGTCGGTTGGATTACACCTGTTAGAGTTATATTTAGCAGTTAATTAGATTTTTCTTAATTTTTGACCAATTGTGATAATTAGGAGTATTAGTTGGTTGAATAATCCGGCAGTTAAAATTCAGGGATAAAATGGTTAAAGGGTAAAAGGGTAGTAGGTTAATTTGTAAATTCAATCAAATTCAGGAGGTAAAAGGGTGAATGGTGGGTAGGTCAGTTAGTAAAATCAAGTGAATTACAGGGGTAGTTTGGGTACATTAAAAGGGATAATGGTAATAAACCTAAGGAAGTGGGGGCAGTTTGGGAATCCTAAAAGGGCAATGGGGTAGATTTTTAAATGAAGTGGGGGTAGATAGGGAATTACATTAGGGTAGAAGGTTCTAGATGGGGTAACTAACATAATTATTAACAAATAAGGGTAGTTAAGTGAAATACAAAGTAAAGAATAAGGGTATAAGTGAAATAAAAAGGGGACTAAATCATAAAATCTGAAATTCAAAGTTCCCTCCAAATTTAAACCTATAAATAGGCATCAATATGCCTCATTTTAGAAGTTTTCGAAATATGAAAGTTTTCCTCTTAAGCAATCTCCCTTCATAGCTCAAAATTTCAAAACTCATAATCTCAAAAATCCAAAAACATTAGAATCACTATTACATTGATCTTTATAGTCAAATTTTGATCTGCGTATTGGTTGTTAGATATTTTCATATGCTGTTCTAGTCTATATTCAAAGCTTGAAGTTGATTCAATTGATTTCGATTGCCTATTTGCTGGTTTAATCATTTTTGAGTGTTCCTGGGCATGTTCTGGAGTTATTTTGGGGCTAATTACTGACTGTTAATTGCTGTTACTGTTCAATTGATCTAGAATCTCATTGTCCTCTATTATTTTTTCAGGTACACATTTACTCATATTGATGTTCTTCAAGCTTGAGCAATGAAATAAGTTCGACTGTTATTTGTAAAAATTTGTTGGCAGTATATACATTTTAGTATAATTAGATTTGAGTAGATGTAGAATGTAGACATAATAATTTGTATTCAATAGGATCGCATAAGTTGTAGTGGACTTTATAATCAGGACTTTGCATCTATTAATTTTCATATTATTGTTAATTAGATAATTAGGTCTTAGTTAATTGTTCATTGATTCATTTTAGACTGGATTGATTTGGATTGTATAAAATTATATAAACTGAGGAATAGGAATATTTCGTACTGTTATATAGACTGTGTAATTTGGACTTTAAATGTATATGATAATTCGCTCACTTATATTATGTTGAGATAGGTTATAATTTCACTTAGTATGGTAAAACTTTGAATTCAATAGGAATTAGGACTAAATTGATTACAACTCATTCATATTGTTTAAATTGAATAAGAAATCAGTAGTTTATATTTAGTTAACAAGTCCGTTGGTAAATGCTCAAAGAAATCAGTATTGCAACATGTGTTCCAGGGATAAAACATGTACAAATATGATTCCAAATTACTCTTACACTCTGAAGCTAGGTTATGTTTTGTTTTTATGTGTTTTAAACATGTTTTCTTCAATTATTGTGAGTTCGAATTAGCCAAAAGGATTTGGTTCAATTTTAAAATAGCAATGGTAATAGTATAGAAATTAAGAAAAGAAACTGAAATTTTTCATATTAAACTATGTTTTTTTTAAATTGAGGATCGAATTAGAGATTAGTATGCTCATGGGCCTATGAACCAGATCTGGAGACTATTCAAGTCTGAGGCCCAAATTTACCTTCTGTGTTTAAGGCGTTATGCCTCACTTGTCCGGTGCTTGGGCCAGGCTAAAGGCCCAAAAGTACTTTTGAAATTTAATTGAGAATAAAGGGAATAAATACAATAAAAAATAAGTAATTAGGAATATGAAAATTAAGCCATAAATATAAAATTGGATTCTTAATTAGGTAGCGGGCTCAAGCTAAAAGGTGTTCCCTTTTGTTTGAGTTCAGACTTGAATTGGGAGTTCGAATTTATATTCATGGATTAATTGGCCCTTA
>MU775735.1:4050-15956 GCA_026770625.1 Nicotiana glauca | reverse complement strand
GGGTTCGACACTCAACTTATCACTTTATTACTTGTACGACCACGTATACTTGCGTGTGCGTTTGGGACCAACACCTACCAAATCACATCTGATTGACCTCAAATTTTGCGCACAAGTCTCATTTGACATTACGAACTTGCTCCAACTTCCGGAATTGGAATCCGACCCCAATATCAAAAAGTCCACTCGCGGTCAAACTTTCCAAAAATTCAACTGTTGCCATTTCAAGCCAAATTCTACCACGGACCTCCAATTCACAATCTGGACGCACTCCTAACTCCAAAATCACCCAACGGAGCTAACGGAATGATCAGAAATCCAATCTGAGGTCCACACTAAAAAGTCAAATTTGGTCAAACCTTTCCAATTTAAAGCTTGTGGCTGAGAATCATTCTTTCAAATCAATTCCGAATAAACTGAAAACCAAAACCGACGATTCACATAAGCCATAATACTTCATACGGAGCTACTCATGCCCTCAAACAACCGAGTGAAGTGTAAATACTCAAAACGACCGATCGGGTCTTTATATTTATTAACTTATTTATGGATTAGATACTATGTTAATTAAAGTGCCTTTGTAAGCGACTTGTTACCATCGAAAGAAATGCTCATTAATTTGTGACAAAATGAAATACAATCAAAAAGCGGATTTGTGGAAGGTATCAATAGAAGAACTTGCATGGAAACTTAAGATGTGACATTTTAAGATATAGAAAAGGTGACGACTAAACTTCTTTGAACAACTTTACGTATTGTGATAAAATTATATCAATTTCAACTTTCATACAATATCAAACATAAATAAACTTCTTCAGTCTGCTAAACAGCTCATGTTGTGCTTCTTGAATACAAACAATAACAAACCAATGAAATTCCATAAATGGGGTCCGGAAAGGGTAAATATGTAGTTATGCTTCTTGAATAAAAAGAGAAGAAGTTATTCTCAATTTTTTTTTTTGGCAATTTGAATACTATACTATATGTTAAGATTGTTACTACAGAAAAATTAAAGAATCCCCTTTTCCACTAATTATATGTCACCTCTGAGGAAGGTGACCAAGGAGGTAATCATCTTGTCCAATTACATCATCAAAAAGAAGGAAACTTTTCTTAATTTAGGAATTCAACTAATAACAACTTTTGAAGGGGAGTTTTAGCGCAATGCTAATCGTGGTAAGAGGAGGAGGAGTCGTCGTCGTAGAGTGATTATGATATATCACGAATTCAAACCGTGTAAAAATTTAAAGTGAAGTTGCCCGGGGCAAAGCTACATGTCTTAAAGGATGGTTAATTGAGCACTTGGCCGAAAATTACACTATAGATACTGGTAAAATATTAAGTTTTAGAGGTATATAAAATATACTGAACACTTTTTATCGGAGAATTTTTTTTCACCCTTGGATGATTTCTAGCTTCGACTCTGAAAGTTTCATAGTATATTTTAATATGGCCTGACCTTTTCCCGTACATAACGGGAACATGGTACACCCGACTGCCTTTTTCAATAAAGACAACTTCTAAGAATGTCCTAATTTCATGTTATGATGCAAAAGGGAATCCAAGATTTTAAACTAAGGTTGTTTAAGAACATCATTAAAGAGTCAATTAGGGTGGAATTTTCAGCAAAGTACGTACTCCACCTAATTGCATCTTAACTGACATTAGACTTCTAAAGTACCCAATAATTCTAGTGTGAAGTCGACTTAAAGAACAAAAAAAAATATTTCAAAAACTTTGCTTGACGCAGAATTATAATTATTCCATTGCTTGTACGAGATAAACTTTTACAGAATAAATAATGGTTGATTTAGGATCGATCAAATCAAAATTCAGATTTGCTATAATTGGTTTATGTGGAATCTTCCAATACCACAAGATTAAAACTAAATATTCCTATAAGCAGACAAGAAAAAATGAAATTTGTTAAAAATATAAGGAACCCTAATATTTGTAGCCTTAAGTTATGGCAAGAATCTTCTTGGAAGATATAGAGCAGTAATATTATGCCACTTGGTAAGACAATTTGATTGAATTGATGATAAGATTATAATCAGAAAATATTTATCAGATACTATTTTCTTGACTTTGGTTAGATATTAGAACAAAGGTTCTTATGAGATTTCATGTTTGACATTTTTGTTTTGTTCCTTTACATACTTCCATTTTTCCTTTTCTTTTTCCCTACCCGATATTCAGTATCTGCTTTGGATTATGACTAATTCGTATTTATATGAAAAATTTGAGTAAAATGCTTCCTATCAAAGACGATTTCGGACCCGTTTGTCCATAATTTTTTTTTCCTTTTTCCTGATTTTTTTTTTTCCAAAAACGTGTTTGGAGATTTTTCAAAACTGAGTTACGTATTAAAAAACCAAAAAGTGATGTTATTCAAGTGAAATGCATGTCCAAACATAATTTCGAATTTCAAAAACCAGTTTTCAACTTAACTCTAAGGCTTTGGCCATGATTTTTGCCAAAATAAATTTAGGATTTATTTTTAAAATTCATATTTGGCCATAAATTTTGCCCACATTTTGGCAAAATTTCAAATCCCAAAATCACCCCAATTGTTGATTTTGGGCCAAAATCTCAAAAATTGGAAATTATATACATGTTTTTCCAAAATAAAGTTGGAAAATATGTTTTGAAAACGTATGCCCAAACGCTTTTTCATCTCCAAACCAAACAAATCAGACTTTTCAAAATAAATTTAAAATCTATGGCTGCTAAATATCAAATTTTTTTCATAAGTCGCAGTTTTTATGTCCAAAGGCCAACTTCATATTCACATTCCAATCTGAAATCTTTAATTAAGGATTGAAGAATACTTGCCATCTCACTATAATTTTTACGAATTCCATTTTTCCCTTCCCGAGCAATATGCGCCAACTAGAATATATTTTCCAAGAGATTTTATGCTATAGAAAACCATTTAATTTAGTTTTCTTTCTACTAGTTCCACACACATTTCCACGTTATTTTATTTTTTTTAAAACATAAACTTAATGTTTTGCAATGTGTTTGGTGAGCTTGTTATTATATTGCATATAATGTAGTATCGAGAAATTTCCTTTTAGTCGTTGGCGAAAGCATCTTTGCGAATCTAGTGACGAAATCTGAAATCAATTATACTTTAAAGCAGCTAATGACCTAGAATTCCTTTTAAGAGTTTCCTTCTCATTTCCATCACTTTCTTTTTTGGAGAATTTGTATAGGATATTGAATCAAGATTAGGGCATCTTGAATTTAAGATATACAACTCCAATCTCTTTACCATTAAGTAGTGCAGTGGATTGAATGTGATCTCTTCAACTTTAACTAGAGGTTTCATGTTCGAGTACGTAGAATAAAGAAATCTTTAGAATAAAGAGGGGTTGTTCTGATGGTAAGCAACCCCCACTTTCAACCAAGAGGTTGTGAGTTCGAGTCTCCCCAAGAGCAAGGTGGGAAGTTCTTGGAGGGAAGGATGTCGGGGGTCTATTTGGAAACAACCTCTCTACTCCAGGGTAGGGGTAAGGTCTGCGTACATGATCACGCCCAACTCTAGTCCTAAAAAGGATAAGCGGTCGTTGCTTGAATTTCACCACGAAGACAAGATTGAAAATAAATAAACAACTGAAAACTAACTATGCTTGAATTGTAAACAATTGAAATAAAGGTCTAAGGTAATGGTTTCCCCCTTTGTTGATTTCCTTAGTTATATGTTTCTTATAGCTTCGAATTAGTTGTCTCTATCAATCATGAACTCTCCAGCTATCATAAATCTCTCTCAAGCAATTATGATAATTTACTAGACGCACTCTCTCAAGCTACGCTAGCTCGATTGGCATTACAGTTCACTTAGATCGCACCCGAGGTATCATTATCTCTAATCCAACATCTAAACCCTAGGTTATGACTCTCGCCTATACTCCGAGAGTGATGTTGTTCAAACAACTACCTAAATATGCACTCTCTCTTAAGCAGATACATAATAAATAGGAACGGCTAATTGAGGATCCTTTCAATTAACCAAAATTAAAACGTAGTTGAACAAATAGAGATAAACAACCAACTCAAAACTATATTAATATAACAACCAATTCATCCCCAGCGGGTTTCACCAAAACCTTAGATAACAAATTAGCTATTCATAATAGTATGTAAAACTACAATATCAAAAGTCATAACCAACAATGAAAAATAAGAAGAGGAAGGAAAAATTTATTGAAGAATTCTCCGCCTTGCTCTCAATGTGTTCTTGCCTCCTTAGGTCTAATTTGTGTCCAAAATATGTTCCCCCCCCCCCTTTCTTTTGGCCGGCCTCCTATGTTTAATATAGGGTTTAGGGCTTAAAATCCCGTATTTTGTACTTTGGTCCTTGAAATTTAAGTGTTCTGCCGCGGTTACGCCGGGACCGTGGCCAAATAGGTCCTCTGAATCTTTGGTAATGTTCTGCCGTGGTATTCTACCGCGGTCCTACCGTAATCGCGGTTTTTCACGCTGTTTCGTTTGTAATTTGGAAAAATATAAAACATGAAAGTTGTAGCCCTTTGAGTTAGCTTTCCAACCATATATTGTGGAGCCCAAATAGAGTTCTGAGTAAAAATCTATATATGTCTATTTTACTAGACGGTCACAATATGCCTCCTCGAGTCTTCGTTCGTACTTAATTATCAAAATTGACCCCCGAACCTGATCTCGGATTAATTCCTTGAGATTTTTTACTCAGATTTCAAAGCTCCACATTATTTGAATTTATTCCATAACATCTATATAGCTTGAAATCACTCCTACAAGGCATAAAACACACAGTTAGTGCAAAACACTAGCGATTAAAGCGCAAACTCAACTAATGTGCAGTAAATTAGAGTGTGATAAGCGACTAAAATATGCAATTAAAGCCTATCATCAGTACATACTATCCTCCACAGACCCCACAAAGTAGGATTATACTGGGTTGTTATTGTTGTTGTTGTGGAGTATTTTCTCTTGAACGAGGCTTATACAATACGAATATGGATTAATACGTGTGGAATACCATATGGTTATACCAAAAAAAACTACAATTTCTTCCCCCCCCCCCCCCTCCCCAAGATCACCTTCTAGTGTATTTTAAATTTGATATTGATGCTTTCAAGTTAGCTAGAACTAGCCAGGGGTAGGCGGTGGCAATTTGAGCCCAAATCTATTTAACCCATTGAAGGTTGGGCGGGTCATTGACCCGTCCATTTGTTGAACTCGGCTCATCTTGATCCAACCTATTTAAAGTTGGCTGACTTTAGCTCAAATTGATCCATGAGTAACTTTGCTAAAATATTCTTAAAATAATCTTTTTTTATATGTTATATATGACCATAATAAAAGAAAAAAAAGTCTTATTTGATAATTAAACAATTCATGAGAAAACAACACACATTATTAAAGCTTGATGAGAGTTAGATGAGTTGGACTATGATCCAAATTTTAGTCCAACTTAACCCGGTCCGTCTCAGCCCAAGTCATTTTTGGGAATCAATACACGAGTTTCCACATAAGCCTTGACCAATAGTCGTAAATTATGCGTTCCTATGTGTGACACAATCTTTAATAAAGTCCATCTTGCAAAAATAAAATTATTTAAATTTCTTAGTGGAGATAATATTATTTTCCAAAAATTATGTATAATAGACCATACTGAGAATACATAATAAAAAATCAACAAAGTATGTAATGTGACACCAAAAACACAAAAATGAATGTGCCAAAATTTGCCTTTTTCTTCCCTTTTTGTCAAATATAACACCAATTGTGCCTAACTGTCTTCCTGTATTCCTATAGCAGTACTATTTCATAGCTGATCAATGGGATAACAATATATACTGAAACTTCATAGAAGTACTGGTTGGTCTTACCAATATTACATATATCATACAAAATGGACAATGATCTACGGACAAAGTCACACATCCCCGACAGCTGTTAAGTAAATTATTTTAATCACAAAGTTTACATATAAGCTCTAACACTTTAAACTCATAAAATTATATTGTAAAATGAGATGCAATGTAGCTGAAGAGCATTTCAATGAAGATACATATATATCAAATAGGTATAAACTTGTAATTGACTAAAAGAATTTTTTTTGAATGTATAGCCCGCTAAGTATTTTTCTTTTTTTGGTAAGAGGGGAAACACGATGATACGATAGAGAATTGCATATGCTGGATCATATTGTTTTACCGCACATGTTTAGCTTGCATGAGATAAAGATCGAAGTATAAAATTCGGTTATATAAATATTTGTTCCATACCAGTTCAGAAGTCCCCAGGTTGGTGGATTTATCAGTATGACTGAGTTTTACCTTGTTGATAATGATAATCCTATATGATACATTATGTTAGTAAAGAATTCGTAACAGATCCCTTGTAGTACCAAAAAAAAAGCGTGAGTTTTTCCATACCAGCATAGTTGGTTCGGGTAATTCGTTTTGCTATAATTATTGGATATTCAGCAATCTGTACAGCTAGGATGCTTCCATCAGCGTCGGCAAAGTCTTCCCACAACGTAAAGATAGTAGGCCTCATACTACAATAGAAGGAATGAATAGTAAATGATACTATCCCCTCAAAAAAATACTATAGTAATAATGTCACCAAGAATAATAAAGAAGACGATGTAAATTTAAAAATAATGGAGACAATTCGATAAGATTGTTATTCAAACAATGCGAAAAGAATTAAGTGAAACGTTCGGGCAGGACAGTGAAGGTTGACATAAGGGTTTATAAATGAGGCATTGTGAATGCCTAAGTAAACAAATGCAGCATGACTTATACAGGTTTTTTCAGTTTAGAACTAATGACTATTGGTGTATGTAGTTCTCACTGTATTTTTTAAAATTTCACTCGTTAATTTTGAGTAATTGACTGTACTTATGATATTTTAAGCTCTTTTCATGTTCTTCAGTTGATTTTATTTCAACTTTAGCTTATTGGGTATTAAATATTTTATGTAGATTGTTTTGGTTTTAAATACTGGGTATTCTTATGAGCTTCCAGAAATAATTTTTAGCTTTAATTTGTATTTAGATTATTGGGTATTGAATATTTTCTGTAAATTGTTATAATTGTAAACACTTTATATTCTTTGAGCTTCAAGAAACAATTTGTAGCTTTGATTTTTGTGTTTAAATTATTTAGTATTAAGCATTTTATTAAAGTGTTATGGCTGCATTTTATAGCTTTAAGAAACAATTTTTAACTGTGGTTTTTGTGGTTAGCTTGATCTGCTTATTGTCTTGTCCTTCTTGTACTAATTTATTTGTCTTAAAATTGGTCATCGTTAGCGCGATCTGTCTTGTCCCTCTTGTACTAATTTCTTTGTCTTAAAATTGGTCACCAAATCAAAAAAATATTAATAATCTTAAAGTTGGTCACAGTTGCTAATTACTCAACTTTTGCTAATATTTATGCTATTTGTCACTATTCTGGCTATTGGAATGTAGTTGCAGCATCTTTTTTTGTATCTGGGTTATGTAGTAAACAGCTTTCCCCTTGCATTTCTCAGAAGGCTTTCTCAACATTCGTTAACATTAAGGCAATACTTGTGAATTTGGGTATTGAAAGTATAAAGCAAGGATTATCTATATTTCGATATTTATAATGTACTTGATTTTACTGTGCCCAATTTAGTGTGTCTAATAATATTGAGCTAAGAAAATCTTTCTCTGTGAAAATTTAGTTTTACGATTTTTTAAGATGACGTCGTGATACAGTATCTGGCTATATATTTATGTCCAATTCTTTTTGGAAGCTGTAGCGAAAGTAGTAAGGTAAATAGAACGCCAACAGACTTACCTGGTATCCACTACGGTGATTTCATGGCATTTGCTATTGTTAGCGCCAACGTACTTTACCGAGCCACATTTCACCACAATGGCAATTATGTCTGTTTAATGGAAATTGCAAGTGGCTTATAATTTAGACCAATGTGCACAGTTCCAGAATGTAAGGATACAAATAAATTTAATTATGAAAGGGTACTATACATAAAATAATGGTTACCAAATTCTGTATTTCATTATTGGTCGTGCAGATATGCAAAGGGTACAGTATTCAACCTCGTCGGAGGCGGCAGCAGTGGGTCTTGTAAGTTATCATCTTTCACCTCTTTGACAACAGTAAATCTATCGATAACCCATTCAAAACGATTGATAGGTATACCGTATGGTAAAGGAACCCTCACTTTCGCAGTAGATATCAAGTAAGTGGAAAACGGGGTGAACTTGTCTGCATACTTTTCTATGTCTTCTCCATACAAAACAACAGCCACTTTCTCTTCCTGTATTTTGATATCATGATGATTTAGTTACCAAATTCCACCAAAATGTGTGCATATAAACTTACAGAGACATATAATATAGAGTATTGAAGAGATGGCAAGAAAATTGATCCATTTCTGGACAAATCTTTTCATGGATATAAAAAAGAACAATTCTCTTCATTTTTTCTTTTCATTTCCTTAAAATATATTAAGGAGTTGTAGATAAACACAATAACAAACAAACAAAAAGATCAGAATTTAGACAGCCTAACATCGAGTGCTCCCTTGAAACTCATAGAAAATGAAATAACATATCTAAAAGCAATATCTGAAGCAAATCTATATAAAGCCCCAAAAAAAAGACGAAGAAAAGGACATCAGCGTGCACAAGTCACTGAAGTATTTAAACCTAAAAAAATTTATCAGTTGTCAGATCCTCTCTTTTATTTTCTTTCCATGGAATAACATAAAGCACAATCTGCTTAGAACCTCAACTAACTTCGAGGAGACAACCAATTCTACTGATGACTCATCTTAACTATAGATGTATAATTGGGAGATGCTTTTGATCACTTTTTGGTTAATAATAGATCTTATGCGTCAGTATATTTATATTCATGTATTCATCATGTATACCTGCAAAAACTTCACAATATTGCGAGAACATCTTTCCTTTCTATCTTCAACATTCGCAGTAAGCGAGACAATACAATTAGCACATGCAAATACAATAATGCGTAGACGGGTGGAGTACTTAGTATTGGAACTGCTAGTAAGCCATACCATATAATCATCTGGAAATATGGTAGTATCTAATTAGTTGATTTCTTTCATTAAACAGGTTATTAGTCAAAATGAAGAAGCATTAGAAAATTCAATGGATAGCCTTCAACTACACTGGGAAGCTTCTGAAATAACTTTTCTCCTTTTTGTTTTATTTGTTCTTACGTGAAAGCATGATCCCTTTTGATTGAAATCAAAGGAATGCCTAGAAATTAAGGGAGACCTAAATTGAATCCCTGATATAGCATGTGCAACCAACCTAGTAACGGTATGATATCTACAACAAGGAAATCAATAGGGATAAATTTGAAAGAGAGGGGAAAAAACACCAATAACATCCAACTGAACAAATTGAATCAGCAAACAAGAAATCCCTAAGGCCACTCCTAAAGAAAAAGAAAAGTAACAACAAAACTAACCTTTCAACACGAAGGTGTAAAGATAATGATATATGCCAAATAGCTACAAAAAATATGAATAGTTTATGACATTAGTAATGATTGTGCTCCAATCGGGAATCATGAGCCAGATATTTATTTGATTAGTATTTATTTGGTATGTGTATATATATATATATATATATATATATATATATATATATATGTGCACGCCAGTCAAGTATACTCAACTGCTACTATTCTGGTTTCCTTTACCAAAAAAGTGTATGTTTCCAAAATCGAGCCAATATTTGTACAATGATACTACAAATCAAAAAGTCTCATAAGAGATAATTATTGTTCAATATATTATGTGGCTACAACACAGCCGAGCAAGTGAGCATACAGACATGGAGTAGCTATAATGATATTTTCTTAGATCTATATTTTCGCTTGATATATTAATTGGTGGAAAGTGGCTAACTATATTGTTTTATACCAATATATGGCGAGATGCCAAAAACACACATGTAAAAATTGCTAAGTATGCGTAAAATTCAAATGTTATAATGACATATGCAGTAATTATCTTTACAAAGGCTTCCTAAAATCCAAAGTGGTAGCTCCCAGAATATATAAAATTCAGCAGAACTGGTTAGTAGGAAAAAAAATTATATTTAAATAAAAGAAAATTTCGACTAGGGCAAGTACGAAAAGTAATGCGAAAATATCCTTTTACACAAACCAAGGGTTAAAAGGACGGACGTAATTAATCCAAAACAGAAACCCAAAAGTTTGGTATCACATTTTTTTATCCAAAGAAGCTGGGGAAGAAAATATCAAGTAGGAGTGAATGGTAGATGCATAAAATCTTATTTCAAAGAGATTTTCTAATATTTATTTCTTAATATAGTTTGCGCCGGGAGAAATAATTAACTGTATGATAACTTAAACTGATAAGTTTCTTTCTTTTTTTATATTAAAAAATAATAGTGATTGAAATTATATGTCAGACAGTAGAACAAGAAATAGCATGGTAGAGAGAAATCGTCTTGGACAATGGCAATCTGGAATCGGATCTTTCCATCTTTACTCTTCCTTGGCCGAGGTTTCTCAATCACTTGTACCTTTGAGATCCACTCTTTTGTTTGTGGAGTGATCTTGTCAATGGTTAGTCTGTACTCCATATGTTCTATACACTCTGCAGTGGAAAAGAAGAAGAAGAACAAAAATAATAAATTATTTACTGAAAGATAAACTATAAACACCGACAGATAATTAAATAGAGGAACTGTTAGGATACTATTTGTTTATAAAGTACACATCATGACAATTAGCAAACGAATCTGGCACTATGGTAGTCTTAGTGCACCAAAAACCCATGTTGCGTAAACATTTTTTTTTTAAAATTATATGGTTATTACTTGTGTAAAATCTTTTTGGGATCTTCCTAGACAGCTAAAATTACATATAGGAATCATTTTCTACCAGGATGTGCGTATGTTTCTTAGCTCTTGTCCCCTACAGAGAAGTGTCAGTTTTGCGTATATTAGTTATTAGTATTAGCAACATGTAGCAGACCTGCACCCAAGTGTCTCCATATGGCCATGTTAGCCAATATTGTAGCTCATTGTTGTTTTGTCTTGAGTCAAAACAGTCATGTCCAAAGAAGATATCCTCTCTGGTCTGCATCACTTCAATGAATGCATTGTGATTGCTACGAACCAGATTGCGTAGCAACAGTATGTTGTCTCGACTTCTTCATAGGTTTTTTAGCTAAGATATTATGTGCTCTAGTTGCAATATCCTCATAAAATAGCCTTTTTAATAATTTCATTGTACACTGTCACACCTCCTTTTTTCTTTCACTTTGAATGGAGCCTATTTACTACATCCCGGGAAGGGATATAATAAAATGAAGGAGTTTTCCAATTTAAGGACAGTCGAAACGGGATTTATTTATTTAAATTTTAGAGTCGCCACTTGAAAAAATAATGGTGTCCCAAGTCACCGGTTTAATCCCGAACCGAGGAAAGTTTGACTCTGTTACAGTCTGCGAACTAGAAATTCGGATAAGGAATTCTGTTAATCAGGGAGAAAGTGTTAGGCACTCCAAAATTCCGTAGTTCTAGAATGGTCGCTCAACTGTTATATTTATTTTTTATCTGATTTCTATATATGTTCCATTTTTATGTGCATTTATTAATATTCCGCTTTATCATTTTTATAAGAATTGCAACGTCGTGAAAATGTATTTCGGGCCACACCGTACCAGTACGCCTGTGGCTTTTAATACATTTCGACTTCGTTGAGATTTAGATTTGGGTCACATAAATATGCACCCATACTTGAGAAAAGTGTATTATAAATCACGCCTAAAGCATCTACGTCTATTAACTTTGGGAAAGACCGTGAAATTCGCTAAACGGTCCTTCCGAATCTAAAATTTTTATATAGAAA
>MU775734.1:124584-178535 GCA_026770625.1 Nicotiana glauca | reverse complement strand
ATTGAGAGGGGGGGGGGAACTTCGAGACTAGGAGTAAGTGTAAGTGAAATAAAAGGGAATTAAGGGGAGGCCAGGACATGCTGGTGGTCATGCCCAACAATTAGCATGCTGGCACACCCCTGACCAGCCTGTCAGTCTTAGAATTGGGGAGTTAAGACCTTGTTGAAGGTCAAGTTCAGTCCTCGATAGCAATTGGGATGCTGCCAGACCATACCCTAACTCAACACACATAGGGGAATGGGGTATGGGAGAAATTGTTCATGCTAGCAGCAAGAAACAAAGAAAGAGCAGGCAAAAGCATGTAGGTACTTTAAAATTAGCTTTGCAGAGAGTTGAAAGCATACATGGATACAAAGACTTTGAATAAACACATTAGAAAGATACTGAAATTAATTTTAGGACATACTAGTTCAAAGAAGCAAGTAAGGAGAAATAGTAGCCTTATGAAAGCCAAAGTGCTGTCGAGAAGCAAGAGTACAAGTTTAGAATAGAGTTGTGATTTTTTTGTGTGCTTACTCGTGTGTGTAGTTGTCAAGACCCAATTCCCACCCCCGGTCGTGATGGCGCCTCTCGTGAAGACAAGGCCAACCAATAGAACAACAACGCCTCTTTTAACAGTTACTTAGCATGAATAAGTCAGAATCATAGATAACGAAATAATATTGCGGAATAAACGTTATAAAACAGGGAACCCATCCCGGCTCATCCTGAAATCGGGGTGTCACAAGTCACGAGCATCTAGAAGGATTTTTAAGTCAACTACATGCCTGTAATACATAGAATAAAATCTAGAATCAAAGGAAGAAATCTGGTGCTGCGAATGCTGGCGGTCACCTTGCTTAGCTACGATAGCAAATCCTCAACCAGCTCAAACCCGCTACTGGGTAAACCAATACTTGCATCTGCACGCGAGGTGCATGGATTAAAGTGAGTACTCCAACTCAGTGAGTAATAAAGGTAAATAATAACTGAGTAGCAAGAAACTACGTAAAGCAAGTCATCATGCTATATAGTACAGTGTAACCCTTTGAGAAAATAATAAAACCGTGAAATCTTTGGAAATATCTGGACTCAGTTTTAAACCTCTTTCGAAAAAATCTTTTTCCAGCAGTTAAGCAAATGAATGCAAAACAGATAGTGCAAGTCAGCACATAAGTCAGCCCCTCGGGCACAACACTCCATTAACAAATAAATCTAGGGTATCAGGTAAACAGTACCAGGAGAAGCATGGATGCCAATGAAATGCGAGTGCTGCAATGTTATGACAGATAATACAAATAGGAACAAATGCAGGAGTGCAATGCAATGCATATGATGGTACACTCCGGTACCCACTGCGGCGTGAAGCCCGAGCCATCCATATATTTAACGTCGACGGCGCTCATTGGGGTGTGTTCGGACAACGGAGGGGTTCCTACGACCCAAGCGCTATAACATCATAAGGCGTGAAAGCCTACTCACCTCTCTCGCGCTTACTGGAATGGGCCCAGACTCTGAAGGGGCTCCTACATCCCAAGCGCAATATCAAGCCATCTCGTGGGATCAAATCTAGGCCCTCGGCCTCATATCAATATAATACCGCTGCGGCGCGCAACCCGAGCCATCCATAGATGCAGAAATTACTATAACACTACTGCGGCACGTAGCTCGATCCATGCTCAGTCCAGAAATGCACTTAAGCTACTTGGGCAATATTAAAATAATAGTTCTCAGTTCAAAACGTCAATAAAATATTCTTTTAGTTTTCAAATCTTAGAAAAAGGGCTGAGTTTGCAAAACAGTATTAAAACCTTGGACCGAGATCAATAATATGCAAAGTGCTGCGAAAACAGTGATATCAATCCCTGAAGGATTCACATAGTTCGCACGAAGCCCAAACATGGCAATCAGCCCAAATTATGATGATAACAAGTAGTTTCAGTCAAATATGTAGTAATTTCATCAATCGGGACGGAACAAGTTACAATCCGCAATGGTGCTCTACCCCACGCTCGCTATCCGGCGTGCAAGTCACCTCAATACAGTACTATGATGTAATCCGGGGTTTCAAAACCTCAGGATATCATTTACAATCGTTACTCACCTCGAATCAGTGAAATCTCAAGCTCGCGATGCCTTTGCCCCTCAAATCTGTCTCCACGCGCGACGAATCTATCAAAAAATAGAGCGGATACATCACAATATTCTAAGGGAATAATACAAAATCGAAAACAATCGAAAAATAGCAAAAATCTCGAAACTAGCAGAACCCGAGCCCCGGGCCCACTTCTCAAAAAATTATAAAATTTACATCACCGGATTCCTCATCTCGCCACCAGTTCATACATATCAAATTTACCAAAATCGGAGCTTAAATGCCCCCTCAAATCCCAAATTTTCATTTCAAAAGTCAATCCCTAGTTCTTCCAATTTTACTCAAATTTCCATGAATTTACAGATTGATTCTTCAATAAAATGATGTTTCTAGGCCATAGGACTCACCTCCAATCAATTCCCGTTGAAACCCTCTACATTTTCTACCAAAAAGCTCTCAAGGTGCTCAACATTGGAGGAAAATGGACCAAGCTTCGCGGATGAAATAATATAAAAACCCTTCTGCCCAGGTATTTTACTCTACGCGAACGCGAGGGTCCTCCCGCGTTCGCGATGACCAAATTATCACTCTACCAAAAATGCCCTTCATGAACACGGCTTTATCCACGCGAATGCGAAGGCTCGGGTCCTTCACTTACGCGAACGCGAACCTCCCCCACGTGAACCCGATGGCTGACCATCTTCCCTTACGCGATCGCGAGGCCTTCTGACGCGAGTGCGTAGGCCAAAATTCCTGGCCCTTAAGTTTCCTCTACGCGTTCGCGACTCACCCACGCGAACGCGATGAACAATATTTTTCTGCAATACCAACAACTGAAACCTTCAATCTTAAGTCCAAAAATGGTCCGATTGACCTTCCGAAATCACCCCGAGGCCCCCGGGACCTCAACCAAAAATGCCAACCCATCCTAAAACATTATTCAAACTTGCTCCTGCCATCAAAACACATCAAACAACGTGAAAACCATTAAATCACATCGGATTCAAGCCTAAGCTCTTCAAAAACTTCCCAAACACGCATTCGATCAAAAACCCGACCAAAACACTTCCGAATGACCTGAAATTTGCACACACATCCAAAATCACCCAACGAAGCTACTGCAACTCTCGAAATTCCATTTTGATCCTCGGATCAAAATCTCACCCATCAACCGGAATTTGCCATAATACTAAATTCGTCAATTCAAGCCTAATTCTACTCTAGACCTCCAAAATCAATTCCGATCTCACTCCTAAGCCACAAATCATCCCCCGAAGCTAACAAAATCACCGGAAATCACATCCGGGCCCTCTAACTCAATAGTCAACATCAGGTTGACTTTTCAAAATAAGCTTCCTTAAAGAGACTAAGTGTCTTATTTCATACCAAAACCAATCCAAATCAACTCTAACACTCCAAATATTGTTAATGAAACATGAAGAAGAATAAAACATGGCAAACGGAGCAATAACTCATAAGACGACGTGTCGGGTCGTCACATCCTCCCCAACTTAAACCAATGCTCGTCCTCGAGCGTACACAGAGTTGTCCTAAAAGCCAACCAATAACTGAATAACCTTACCAAGCATATACCCGGGGTGATCCCACGTCACCCTATCTCATATAGGTTCGATAACACAACATAGATGAAATTACCCAATCTAGTCTAGCCCATAAATCATGGGACTACCCTTTCACTTTTGAAACCATCAATACGACCAAAACCTTACAACTATACTTAAATAGTCCCGAACCAGCTGTAATAATTCGTACCTGCAACCTCAGATGAAATCATATGATATACCACATAATCCAAGCACTCGAAATGATAACTTCTATTCACAGCAGTTGCCACAATAACCAAATACTGATAGAAAACATCTTTTTAGCTAAAGTCTCATTCCAACACTTTCATATACTGCCAACGATAAATGAAACACGCAGCAAACCGTAACAATTTCTCAGATCAACCATTCATGAAGCCACTTCCCTTTTGACTAATACCACAGCAAATTTCCGAGCCGAACCTCGATATTATCCTTCCAACAAGCTGAAATCAAATTTGTTCGTATTCATTAATGACTCCAAAGATCTCCTCAAATCCAACACACCACTCTGGTGATATGACACCTCAACACAGGCCTAAGCCACAACTTGCATAACACACGCACCAATGAGGAACGGTCTGAACATACTCAAATCATGACGAATAACTCAAACGAAAGAACTATACCTCAAGCTCATCAGTACCATTACAACACAAGGCTGAGACCCCGTCTCACATCATGGAAATAGAATACCTGAATCTACCCTGAAGGGTCATACCCCTGCGTGGCCTCTCCACAATGCGCGATTCTACCCAAACACTGTTACACATGAAACACATCAAGTCGCCATGCTCAAAATCGACAGCCACACATAATTTGATGTCTGAAACCAAAGCAATTCATTAGACCCACGGTGAAACAAATAACATACGACATGCAACCCGATATGCCATAACCAACACTCCACTTACCGAGCAACACTCAATTACTCTTCCCGCTCGACTTTCTCTATGAATCCTCCATAGAAACGAACCACATGTGCCCATATCCAACAAATCATAATGCCTCACTGCACAAAAAAGCAACTCATAGATCTGCCCAGATCACTAACAAGTTCAATAATGACCGAATCAACCTATCCCTCAACAATTCAACTCGGGACTAGCCAAGCTAACTCAAGCCAAATACGTAGCCACATCGGCCTACTATAACTCTTGCGGGAGCCGTACGATACGGTGCCCGGCACCAAATAAATACTGACATCCACAATCTCGCCCAGCGACATGCCCGACCACAAGAATCGTATCCGAAAAAGTCCCTCAATATCGGAACTGAATCAATGGTAGAAACCTCTGCACTGACATTCGTCACGAAGGCCCAATTAAGAAAAGCAATTCTTCCCGGCCGTCCATTGGTCTTTGGAATACAAACCATTATGCTAGAACATAATCCGATGCACCTCGCCACACAACCTATGGCATTTTCCAACATAGCCCATAGCACATTAGTCTAGAATAACCCAAAACTGAGACAACCAGTCTACACCCCAATATCATATAAAAAATCTAATATACCAAGAAAAGAAAGATCCACTCGGGCCTCCAAATCCCAATAGCTGGTAATAATACCAATACACACGATCCACAACACTACATAGTCTGTACCTAAGAACTCCTAGTCTCCAACTCCATATAGCACACGAATCACTGTACATGATCCCAAATTCTGCAGTACGAGTACATATTACACCTCAAGTAACCAATCATTCCACTAGAGATATTCTAAAATTCCTGTGTGCCATCAAACACACTCAGATATCAGCAGTCGATCTAGCAAGAAAGCACCGCAATACTAATGTAGTATCATCAGTCAAATCACATTACCCTTTTTCTGAGTCATTTACTCTCGTCAAATCACTTCCATTTAGCGGTACCATTTCCTTGATTACCTGAGGCTACCCGTTGCCTAATAATTTTATGCTCCTTTTCAGAATTGGACTGTAACTCATCTAGCCAAGACCTTCCGTCAATCCCATTTAGAAGAAGAATCATTACATATTCCATGCTTCGCATACCCATAGAAAATATATTCATCTCCAAACCACGGTAAAACCCAACAAGGACTCTCTCCCCCAATTTCATGTGCACAAGCTAAATTGCTAGGATTAAATCCTTCTACCCAAACCAAGTTAAGCAAGCTACCAAAACTCAAGAGCATTGCTACAAAATGCCTAAAAGGCTCATTACCTCGATCACATACGAAGAATTAATCATACCCTTACCATACCGATTTGGCCTACTATCGAGATATTCCATCTATCTAATTTCCCTCCTGATTCATCATCAACTTGATATTCCCTCTTGCTGTAGCACCATAGTTCCTCAACTCAGGCTCACTACACGAGACCCAAGCACAAGACCACACTGTCTAAGACCCATAAGCCGCTGAATACTCTCTAAAATATTCCTAGAAACACCACATTCCCAAAATAATCTACTATGAAGAACTTCCTGTGAATCCAAATCCGTTACCTTTATTTTCTTGATACTGATGCATAGAATCCCATTAACATAAAAATACCACAAGTCTTGACATTTTCCAATGAAAACACAGTCTCTAACTACATACACAACCTTAAAACACTTGATCATTACATGTAAAATCTTGAACACATTAGAATCATTCTCGAAAGTCATTCACTTTTATTCAAACTGCAAATTACCTGACTCAACGAACAGAATCACTCATGCCTTATTAGCACTCTGACACCGCAGGATATGATCTCATTCCAATACAAACAAAAATCTTCCTTCTCTGTACACTGAGCATTCTTTATCATCAACAGCTCAAGACATCCTATTATTTCCACACATCTACGAAACACCATATAACCTTTGTCAAAATTTTGCTTCACTCGTGCCATCCTCGGCTCAATTTCTGCAACCAGAATTGATCTGTCAGCATACCTCGAAAAGGAACCAACATAGCACATAATCGTGCAATTAGCTAATCACCAACAACCTCCCCAACTTGGCTCGAATCCATATATCAGGACACACTCAATAACCTATGATACCTTTACTCTAATGATGCCACAATACCATAGTGATATTAAACTCAAATCATTTACAAGTTTATGAAAATACAAATCATCTAGTATTGTAATCCTCAACACATCTCACATCCATCTCTACATCAGTTGAGTCCACTCTCTTAAGCGACCCGAATTGTCAAATTTTTAACATGTACCCTTCAATTACACATGAGATCTTCTAACGTACACATAAGGATCATACCACTCAAGAACACTCAGCAGGAGATAACCCACCTGTTTGCCTCAAATTATTATTTCATCATACCTTCCACCATCATATATGTTATAGCGTCATTAATCTTCTTGAGTATGAACTCATACCGCCACATGTAATGCACTAACCTCCCCAACTAGGAGACACAAAAATATACTTCACGTGCCCATATTCGGGCTACACATCGAATCACAATACGAATCGAACACTTAACAGTTCATTTATTATCCAGCAGACTTCTTCGTCACTACCAAGTTATATAGATACATCTCGCAGTCCTAACATACTCATCCCATGGATATCCAACCGCCATTTTGGCTAATAGGGACAATACCGAACATATAAGTTCAAAACACTTGCTGACACAATCAGAACCGCGGTGCTCAAACCATGGCCAAGATCCGGCCTCAAGTCCTACAAACTGGCCTAACATCAAACTTATGGAGATCACATCTCGACCCTTGATCAGGGAATCACAAGCCATCAAGGCACATCTGACACTGAGCGCTCACGTGCGCATACAGACATGTGGAAGGAATTTCAAGAGTTATATCGCAAGCTGAATCAAGTACGCACGATAAGAATTCCAAGAAAGTGAAGTTTTCCTAAAGGTTCTACATCCTCTCAAGGATAAATATAGACGTCTCCGTACCGATCCGTGAGACTCTACTAAACCTGCTCATGACTCATGAGACCTAGTAACCTAGGCTCTGATCCCAACTGGTCACGACCCAATTCCCACTCCCGGTCGTGATGGCTGAATCATAGATAATGAAATCATATTGTGAAATAAACGTGATAAAATAGGGAACCCATCCTGGCTTAGCCCGAAGTCAGGGTGTCACAAGTCATGAGCATCTAGAAGGATTTTTAAGTCGACTACAAGCCTGTAATACATAGAATAAAATCTGGAATCAAAGGAAGAAATACGGTGTCGTGAACGCTGGCGGTCACCTTGCTCAGCTACGATAGAAAATCCTCAACTAGCTCAAACCCGCTATTGGGTAAACCAATACCTGCATCTGCACGCGAGGTGCAGGGAGTAAAGTGAGTACACCAACTCAGTGAGTAATAATGGTAAATAATAACTGAGCAGCAAGAAACCACGTAAAGCAGGTCATCATGCTATATAGTACAGTGTAGCCCTTTGAGAAAATAATGAAATCGTGAAATCTTTGGAAATATATGGACTCAGTTTTAAACCTCTTTTGAAAACATCTTTTTTCAACAGTTAAGCAAATGAATGCGAAACAGATAGTGCAAGTCAGCACATAAGTCAGCCCCTCAAGCACAGCACTCCATTAACAAATAACACCAGGGAATCAGGTAAACAGTACAAGGAGTAGCATGGATGCCAATGAAATGCAAGTGCTAGAATGTTATGATAGATAATACAAATAGGAACAAATGCATGAGTGCAATGCAATGCATATGACGGTACACTCCAATACCCACTGTGGCGTGCAGCCCGAGTCATCGATATATTTAACGTCGATGACGCTCACTGGTGGTATGTACAAACAACGGAGGGGTTCCTACGACCCAAGCGCTATAACATCATAAGGCCAGAAAGCCTACTCACCTCTCCTGTGCTCACTGGAATGGGCTCAGACTCCGAAGGGGCTCCTACATCTCAAGCACAATATCAAGCCATCTCGTGGCATCAAATCTAGGCCCTCGGCCTCATATCAATATAATACTGTTGCGGTGCGTAGCCCGAGCCATCCATATATCCAGAAATCACTATAATACTGCTGTGGCACGCATCCCGATCCATGCTCAGTCCAGAAATGCACATAAGCCACTTGGGCAATATTAAAATAATAGTTCTCAGCTCAAAACGTCAATAAAATATTTTTTTAGTTTTCAAATCTTAGAAAAATGGCCGAGTTTGCAAAACAGTATTGTAACTTTGGACCGAGATCAAATAATATGCAAACTGCTGCGAAAACAGTGATATCAATCCCTGAAGGATTCACATAGTTGGCAATCAGCCCAAACATGGCAATCAACCCAAATTAAAATGATAACAAGTAGTTTCAGTCAAATACGTAGTAATTTCATCAATCGGGACGGACCAAGTCACAATCCCCAATGGTGCTCTACCCCATGCTCGCTATCTGGTGTGCAAGTCAACTCAATACAGCACTATGATGTGCAAGTCCGGGGTTTCAAACCCTCAGGATATCATTTACAATCATTACTCACCTCGAACCGGTGAAATCTCTAGATCGCGATGCCTTTTCCCCTCAAATCGCCTCCACGCGCGACGAATCTATCCAAAAATAGATCGGATACATCACAATATGCTAAGGTAACAATACCCAATCGAAAACAATCGAAAAATAGCAAAAATCTTGAAACTAGCAAAACTCGAGCCCCGGAACCACTTCTCAAAAAATTATAAAATTCACATCACCGGATTCCTTGTATCGCCACGAGTTCATACATATCAAATTTACCAAAATCAGAGCTCAAATGCCCCCTCAAATCCCAAATTTTCATTTCAAAAGTCAAGCCCTAGTTCTTCCAATTTTACTCAAATTTCCATGAATTTACAGATTGATTCTTCAATAAAATTATGTTTATAGGCCATAGGACTCACCTCCAATCAATTCCCGTCGAAACCCTCTTCAATTTCTACCAAAAAACTCTCAAGGTGCTCAACAATGGAGGAAAATGGACCAAGCTTCGCAGATGAAATAATATAAAAACCCTTCTGCCCAGGTATTTTACTTTACGAGAACGTGAGGGTCCTCCCGCATTCGCGATGACCAAATTATCACTCTGCCAAAAATACCCTTCGCGAACACGGCTTCCCACGCGAACGCGATGGCTGACCAGCTTCCCCTACGCGATCGCAAGTCCTTCTGACACGAACGCGTAGGCCAAAATTCCTGGCCCTCAAGTTTCCTCTACGCGTCCGCAACTCACCCACGTGAACGCGATGAACAATATTTTTCTGCAACATCATCAGCTGAAACTTGCAATCTTAAGTCCAAAAATGGTCCGATTGACCCTCCGAAATCACCCCGAGGCCTCCGGGACTTCAACCAAAAACACCAAACCATCCTAAAATATTATTCAAACTTGCTCCAATAATCAAAACACATCAAACAACGCTAAAATCATTAAATCACATCGGATTCAAGATTAAGTTCTTCAAAAACTTTCGAAACACGCATTCGATCAAAAACCCGACCAAAACACTTTCGAATGACCTGAAATTTGCACACACAACCAAAATCACCCAACGAAGCTACTGCAACTCTCGGAATTCCACTCCGACCCTCGGATCAAAATCTCACCCATCACCGAAATTCGCCAAAATACTAATTTCGCCAATTCAAGCCTAATTCTACACCGGACCTCTAAAATCAATTACGATCGCACTCCTAGGCCACAAATAATCCCCCGAAGCTAACCGAATCACCGGAAATCACATCCGAGCCTTCTAACTCAATAGTCAATGTTAGTTTGAGTTTTCCAATATAAGCCTTCCTTAAAGAGACTAAGTGTCTCATTTCCTACCAAAACCAATCTAAATCAACTCTAACACACCAAATACTGTTAATGAAACATGAAGAAGCATAAAATGTAGGAAACAGAATGGTAACTCATGAGACGACGGGTCGGGTCATCACAGTAGTGTTGAAGGAAGCCATGTATTTATAGTGTAGAAACGAAGCAGAAATAGGTAAGAAAATAGTTTGAGAATCAACCACACAAGGTTTCCTTTTAATTAAGGGATTCTATTTTCAAACGGGCAAAGTAAATAACGAAAGAGGTCAACTAAACATTTTTCAAAGTAGTGCAAGAAGGGGTAAATACATGATAGTTATTTAAGGGAAGGGTTTTGACAATACACGGTTGTGCAAATTAAGGAAAGGAAACCAATTGACATCCAAGCAATCATGAGTCGAAAATTTTGTATGGATGAACAGCAACAATCATGAGTCAAAAAAAAGGTAAAGAGTGGCTTTACTTAAAAAGAATCAGCAACAATCAATTAATCCCAAAAAATAGGATTCTGATTCGGACATAAGTTGGAAAGCCTTTTTTGAAGAAAGATTTTAACACACATATAAAAGGGACTGTCATGCTAATCAGAAGAGTATAGTATAGAAGAATTCAGAGTCATACACAAAAGGGTTCGAATTCGATACATAGATCCAAAGTGAGTTTGAGAGAGTCTAGGGCTTAAATAGAACCCTAGTCCAAACACACAAGACCAAACTCGCCAAAAACCTCAAAATTTTAGGGTTTTGGCTTGAATCAGATGCAAAGAAGACAAAATGAAGGAACAAGCAAATACTGTAGAAAGTTTAAAGCAAACAGAGTAAGGAAATTAATTCGAAACATAATGAGAGCAAAAGAAGCAGTAGAGAAAAACATGCTTAAGTAGGTATTCTGGAGGAAACATAAAAAGGTAAAAATAGTAAGAACTCTTAATGAACGTAGTATAAGAATACAATAGGCGAGATCATAGTGGAAGTAGAGCATAGTGAAAAGCATACAAGCACATAGTGTAGAAAACACAGCAGAGAAACATGCATGGTAAAAGAAAAACATAAAAACATAGTAGAGACAAACATACACAAAGAAAAGGAAAAGAAAAGTCGGAAAACCCTTAAGCATTTTTAGAAAAGTAAATTTTTTAAAGAAAAGTTGGGGAAATCTTTTAAAAGCTCAAAAATAAAGCATGAATACACATAGATCTGAAGAGAATCGGAGAAAAACCTCAAACAGCTAGGGTTTCACATGAAACCTAGAATGAGAAAGGCTTGGAAAAGGTCCGATCTTAGTCGGATAAGGCTGGTAACAGGCTCAAGAGGCTAGGATATGTTGGAGCCAGGTCGGAGATGGCCGAAAACCTCAAGTTGGCGGAGGTCTAAGTGAAGAAGTTTGAGGTCTAGCCTTGAACTTCAAGTATCAGGCACATACGAGCAGTAGGAGATGAGCATAGATCATCCATGGCCTGAGAAGCCATGGATTCCGGTGAGTCAGAGGTCGAAGACGGCGAGTGAAGCTAGGGTTTCGAGAGAGTTTGAGAGATGAGAGGATTCAGGTGCAGCTATCTGATAGGAAGTGAGAGATCAGGGTAGTAGTTTGGAGTTAAAAAAGGTAAGGGTGGCTTATGGCCGTTGATCAAAATGATCAACGACCTGGATCAATAATAGGAACCGGACGGGTCGTTAGGGACAGATCGGGGCCAGGTTAATACAAAATTGGGCTGGACCAATTGAGGGTTGGGATTGGGTAAATTGAGGGTTAAAATTGAAATATGAATAGTCTATGATTGTAATAAAATGAGGCTAAATGTTAAATAGCCAGTTTTCCATTTTTATTCTATAAAATATAGTAAAAAAATTTTTAAATGCAAATTAAAAGCATTGAACTAATTCATAATGTATAAATATTAATTTTAAAATGTTGGGACCAATTTTATGGTTATAAAATATTTATTAATCGTAAGATAGGCTATAATCGCAATAGAATGCAATTTAGCTTTTAAAATACCAAATAAACTTGTAAAAAAAAGTACGAAAATCACCTTAATTATATTGTGGCATAAATATGAGGATGGAAATAAATTACTCACCAAAATGATAGTTTTGGGAATAATTATTGGATTTTGTACTGCCAAAACAAATAATAAAATAATTTTAAAAAGCTTTAAAAATTAGAAAAAATGTCAAAATTCTTGGGCATACTTATATATGCATGTACATACTATTTTGAGAATATTTTGAGTATAAAAATTAATAGGGAAAATTGGGTATCAAAAGCTGCCCCTCTTTACCCGAGAAGGATAAAAGAGTTATCGGGTAAAGATATGATGATCAATTTTGACCGGAAGAGACGACGTGAATAAAAAAAAAGTTTTGACCGAGCTCTGGTTCCTGAGTTTCCTACATATCCCTGGTCTTACAGGAATCAGGTCATATGTAGTTCAGGATACATCGGCGGAATATGCCGATAGAGGTTTTGAAAAGGACAGACGCAATATTCAGGTTGGGAAGGATGGTCAGGGACCGATGGGATGCGAGGACCGGAGCGAGATCTCTCCTGTTGTAATGGTTATTTCCAGCTGGTGTACTTGCAGATAAGCAATATAAACATATCATGTATAAACTTAAATGTGATGCAGGTACCCGTTGGACCATGAATGTTGTCTTCGGATGGGTAGGATGACGTCCTCAGACCATGACGTCCTGGGCCATGAAGCGTATAATAAAGGATTCGCAGGCTATGAAATGATGTTCTTGGGCTATGATAATTGTGCCTCCGAACCATGATGCCTTTGAATAATGTTGTGCAAAAGATAAAAGTGGGGTCCTCAGGCCATGGCATGGCGTTCTCGGAATATGAAAATGGTGCCTCTGAACAATTACGCCTTTGGAAAATTTGACAATATTTTAGCCCATGAAATGCAATATTTGGTGATATTTCAGCCGATGTAAAGCATAAATATAAATGGCGATATTTTAGACGTTGTAAAGATTTAAATAAAGTTGGCGATGTTTCAGCCGATGTAAAGCATAAATGTAAATGGCGATATTTCAGCCGATGTAAAGATTTAAATAAAGTTGGCAATATTTCAGATGATGTAAATATTTAAATAAAGTTGACGATATTTCAGCTGATGTGAAGATTTCAATAAAGTTGGCGATATTTCAGCCATTCAGGATTTAAATAAAGTTGGCGATATTTCAGCTATGCAGGATTTAAATAAAGTTGGCGATATTTCAGCCATGCAGGATGGAGGTAGTGCTTAACCTCGAAAGGAAGGAAGGTAGCCTTATGCAATGCAGGGAAAATGTAGAAGGAGACAATGCTTAGTCTAGGAAGGCAGAAATGTAGCCTTATGCAATGCAGGAAAAATGCAGATGGAGACAATGCTTTGTCTCGGAAGGCAGGAAGGTAGCCTTATGCAATGCAGAGAAATGCAGATGGAGACAATGCTTAGTCTCGTAAGCCAGGAAAGTAGCCTTATGCAATGCAGGGAAAATGCAGATAGAGACAATGCTTACTCTTGGAAGCCATAAAGGTAGCCTTATGCAATGCAGGGAAAATGTAGATGGAGACAATGGTTAGTCTCGGATGGTAGAAAGGTAGCCTTATGCAATGTAGAGAAATAAAATTGAAGAGCAACAAAATTCCTTAGCTGAGAGACGATAGCTGCTAGTTGATTGTCACTGTGGCTGCGGGGGATGTCGCGTGCGAATAGCACTTGTAAATAGGCGATGATTCTGAGAGTTGTATTCCTGAAAAATTATGAGTATGTAGTCGTATCTTATGATTTTATGTCTTGGGTGCCTGCATCCAAAGAAAGGTCGTGAGTTTTGTAAAGGGGGAAGGTTAGTTCGTCTTCCCGTGTCCCCCGCTCGTCCTAATCGATTCTTGTTTTCATAGGGGTAGCGTCGCTAAACAAAGAAATTTTGATAGTAGCCATGCATGATTTAGTAAAAACATGATGTAAATAGATAATTTAAAATTATTTTCTTTTAGATGAACCGACGACTGCAACACGGTTCAAGACATTGCGACCCTTTTTGCTACGGAATTTTGAGGGCCCTCCTCAAAATTCTACCCCAGTTTACTGGGCTGGTATTTCTGACGGCTGCGTGCAATGAATGGCTGAAAGTCGATTCCAAAATTTTGAGGGTCCTCCTCAAAATTCTGCCCCAGTTTCAAATATGGGGGAAAATGAAAATTTTATTGAATTGTGACCGAACCCATAGGGTTGCCTATGTAGCCCCTCTTAAATGGGAATCAGGTCAGGCGTAGTTCAAATGACATCATATATCATAAATGGTTACACATAGTATCGTTTGACTGCATTTGAGTTGATTGGTTTTAGCCAAACATCTCCGTCCATTTCCGCAAGTATGAGGGCTCCTCCATTTAGAACCCGATGAACCATGTACGTGCCTTGCCAGTTAGGAGAGAACTTTCCTTTGGCCTCATCCTGATGCGGAAAAAATTTCTTCAACACCAGTTGCCCCGATGTGATTGTCACGGCTTGACTCTTGTGGATGCAGTCTGTTTCCATAGTCATCCAGAAATAACCAGCTCGGAGTATTTTCTTGGCTAAGACGAAACCATTTATGTGCGGACCATAGGTCCCTGCATGAACCTCTTCTAAAAATCTGGATGCTTCCTCGCTTTGACACACCATAGCAATCCCAAAGCGGGAGTCCTCCTCTACAGGATTCCTCCGCTATGAAAGAAATGATTGGATAACCTTCGCAGTGTGTGCTTCTAAGTAGCGTTTGCAAGTTCAGGATATTCTCCTGTTGATAGATACTTCTTGATGTCATGAAACCATGGTTTTGTATCCGCTTCTTCTTTGACATGAGTACAGTAATCCTGGATTTTTACCGAGATAGGATCAATGAAGTTCTTATCTGGATGTTGAATCATGGATGATAGAGTGGCCAATGCATCAGCGAACTCATTCTGGACTCTGGGGACATGTTCGAATTCTGTCTTTGTAAACTTCTTCCTCAACTCCTATACATGATGAAAATATGGGAGTATTTTCGAGTTCTTGGTTGCCCATTTTTCTAGGACCTGATGTATGAGCAAGTCAGAATACCCGATCACTAGTAATTCCTGAACGTTCATGTCAATGGCTAGCTTAAGCCCTAAGATGCTGGCTTCATACTCGGCCATGTTATTGGGGCACGGGAACCTGAGTTTGGCAGATACCGGATAATGCTGACCTATTTCTGATACTAAAACTGCTCCTATGCCAACTCCTTTAAAGTTTGTTGCTCCATCAAAAAACATTCTCCAGTCATCCTAGGATTTTGCAATGTCTTCTCCTATGAAAGAGACCTCCTGGGAAAATACATTTTTAGAGGCTTGTATTCTCCGCCCATGGGATTTTTGGCAAGATGATCTGTCTGTGCTTGTCCTTTGATCGCTTTCTGGGTCACGTAGACAATATCGAATTCGCCCAGCAGGATTTGCCATTTGGCCAGCTTGCCCATGGGCATGGGCTTCTGAAAGATGTACTTCAGCGAATCCATCCTTGATATGAGATAAGTGGTATAGGCACAGAAATAATGCCTCAACTTCAGATTTACCCAAGTCAAAGCACAACAGGTGCGTTCTAGCGGGGAGTACCGAGCCTCGTGCTGGGTGAACTTCTTGCTGAGATAGTAGATGGCTTGCTCTTTTCTCCCTGTTTCATCATGTTATCCCAAAACACAACCGAATGCCCCATCCAGTACCGCAAGGTATAGCAATAGCGGTCTACCCGGTTCGGGCGGAACCAGAACTGGTGGCGTTGATAAGTATTCCTTGATTCTATCGAAGGCTTTCTGACAATCATCAGTCCATTTAGTGGCGGCGTCCTTCTTCAAAATCATAATGATTGGCTCACAAATGACAGTGGACTGGCCTATGAACTGACTGATATAGTTGAGTCTCCCCAAGAAACTCATAAGCTCTTTCTTGTTCTTTGGCGATGGCAATTGTTGAATGGCTTTAACCTTTGACGGATCCAGTTCTATTCCTCGGCGACTTACAATAAACCTAAGCAGTTTTTCGGCGGGAACCCAAAACACACACTTGGCGGGATTCAGTTTCAGATTGTACCACCTCAGTCTATTGAAGAAATTCCTCAAATCTTCCATGTGGTCAGTGGCTTTGATGATGACATCGTCTACATACACCTCAATCTCTATGTGTATCATGTTATGGAATATAGTAGTCATGGCCCTCATGTAGCTAGCTCCGACATTCTTTAATACAAATAGTATCATCTTGTAACAATACATTCCCTACGACGTAATCAAAGTCATTTTCTCCGCGTCTTCTTCGTCTATCCATATCTAATGGTACAAGCAAAACAATCGACGAATGACTACAGCTCGTGCTTGGCACAATTGTCAATCAGGATGTGTATGTTCGGCAAGGGGAAGTCATCTTTCGGACTGGCCCGGTTAAGGTCCCGGTAGTCGACACAGACTCTGAACTTCCCATCCTTCTTTGGCATTGGCACAATGTTGGCCAACCATGTTGGATATTTCACTACTCTGAGGACCTTGGCTTTGACTTGTTTGGTAACTTCCTCCTTGATTTTCAAACTCATGTCTGGCTTGAACTTTATGAGCTTTTGCTTTACCGGCAGACATGTTGGATCTGTTGGTAGTTTGTGAGCTATAATAGATGTACTAAGACCGGTCATATCATCATATGACCACGCAATATTTCCTCATATTCTTTTAAGAACTCAGTGTACTCTTCCTTTTCTGACGGTGACAGGTGAACACTAATGCACATTTCCTTGACATTCTCTGTATCCCCCAAGTTGACGACCTCAGTTTTGTCCAGGTTAGACTTAGGCCTATTCTCAAAGTCCTCAACCCCTTTAACGACCTCTTCTGGTATATCATCCTCTTCTGAGTCTATATTTGTTTGTTGTGTTATCTCGTCGCATATCACATTCATCGATTCATTAAGATAAGTAATGGTAATGCTGTGTAAATAAAGTAAATAATATAGAAAAATAATAAGAGCGAGATTTATAAGAAACTGGAATACATTGATAAATTCCATAATTGTTTTGAACATCAGAGCTTTTTTCGAAATTTAAAGAAAATACTGAAAGGAAATCAACTAGCGAAAGAGTAAAAGATAAAGCATAGTGCTTTGTTCAGCCTAGCTACCCCGAAGCTTTTCGGGACTTGGTGGTTCTGACGGACCAGTTGTTCAGACGCGCATCTCGGCTCACCGCTTATATGGAAGGGCCTTCCTCCCCTTCCTCCTCAAAAATGACATGGCAGTCCGTATTGTCTTCTTCCACGAACAGATTCTTCATTTTCGCCAATGTTTCTTCTTCTTCTGACCCATATAAGATGTCTTCCAGCTGGAAAGTCTGTTCTATGTGGGGTATCGTGTGCTCCAGTGGATAGTAGAGGTCGCGCCATGGTGTCGACCAATTCTAGAATTCTTCCCAAGTATATCCATACCCTAACCCGAAGGTGGTGCCATGCTTCTTTAGTTTGATAGGCTTAGTAATTCCCTGGAGGTTCTTGCCGAGCCCGTTGCTAGGTTCATACCCGCTCCAATTCAGTATACTTTCAATTTTGTTATCCCACCATTTATCCTTATCCACATCATTGACTCGCTCGATGTGATGGTAGGTTTCTCCACCTAACTTCCTTCTTCCTCCAATCGCTAGGATGGTCTGGCGACTGTATATGGGGTTACTACTGTCACCATGAATGATCACCTCTAGGTGATTCGAACTTCACTGCCTAGTGCAGGTTTGATGCTACAGCTCCAACGGCGTGGATCCAAGGTCGTCCCGGTAGTAAGTTGTAAGATGCTGGGATGTCTATCACTTGAAAATCAATGTCGAACCAAGTTGGTCCCATTTGCAGACATAAACTGATGTCCCTAATAGTGGACCTTTGGGAACCATCAAAAGTTTTCACGTTAATAACCCCTTCCTTGATTTCATGTAGACTCTCCCCCAACGTTCTGAGAGTCACCAATGGACAAATATTTAGGCTAGACCCTCCGTCATTCAAAGTCCTAGTGATGAAATAGTCTTCACATTACACAGTGATATGCAACGCTTTATTGTGGCGTAACCCTTCTGGGGGTAACTCATCCTCATGGAAAGTGATCTTATGACTCTCCAATATCTGCCCTGTCATGTTCGCCATCTCTCCTCCAGTTATGTTACTGGTTACATACGCCTCACTTAGTACCTTCATCAGGGCATTCTTATGTGTCTTGGAGCTTTGCAGTAGAGCTAAGATGGAGATCTACGCTGGTGTTTTATTTAGTTGATCAACAAGTGAGTATTCTTTTGCCTGTATCTTCAACCTTAGATCATTGGGCCCAGCTTCAATAAGCCGTCCAGAGGCCTGCTTACTTGATTCAAGTAAGTGCTCTAGAGTATAGATTCTGCCGGTCCTGGTCATACCTTGTGTTGCAATTGCTTCTCCAGACCTAGTTTCCTCTTCTTCTTACCTCGGAGATGTAATCCTAGGGAATGGCCTGTGTACGGAACGGTGCCATGGCTGACATTGCTACAGGAGTGGGCACCCTTGTTTTGGGAGGTAAAACGGCAACTTCAAATGGTACAGGTGCCTTTGGAGACCCAAACTCTACCTCAATTGACTCTGCGGTCTTTGCGAATGATGGTGTTTCAAGCTTGAGAGGCACGGACATGTTTACTTCAGCATCCCCAGAGGGCTGGATCTAGAATACAATTAGATTCAGTGTGACTGTTGGCTTCTTGGGCTCCTCACCTTCGGCAATTAATCCAATCGACCCTTTGGGGTCCCAATAAATCTTCTACCTCGATCATGTGCACACCCCCACCCTTATGATCAGGCATGGGATTGTTGCGAATATTATGAGCAGGCTCCTTTGCCACGATGATTTTGTTGTCAATTAGACCCTGGATTTTATCCTTCAGAGATTAACATTCATCAATGGTATGCATAGGTTTTGTTTGGATTGAACCATTGGGAAGGATTTTCTGGAGTTATGGTAGGGATTGGGGTGACGTAACCGGCAGCTTTGAGTCTTTTATATAGTTGGTCGATTGGTTCAGCGATGGTGGTGTATTACTTAGGAGGTCTACGATCGAAGTTAGGGCGTGGCCTTGGGAAGTTTTGGCGGGCGAGAGGTGATTGGTAGTGAAAAGACTGAGCATTGTAGGCTTGGTATACGGGTACGGGTTGGGAATATCTTAGTGAAGTAGGTTGATATGTGGGGAATGGAGATGATTTGTAAGTAGGTGATGGAATTTGGTAGGATGGTGGAGGTGCTTGGTAATAAGGGATAGGTTGATATGTGAGAGGGGGTACTGGGTAAGCTTGGTATTTTACTGGAGATTTCGTTCTCTGTGCAACCATCACGACACTTACGTCCCTTTTCTTGGACGTTCCACCAGACTGTAGGGCTTTGTTGGTAGCATGTAATGCCTCAAAATTAGTGACCATACCACTTTTAATGCCTTCCTCGATCCTTTCCCCTAGCTTGATGATGTCGGAGAATTTCTGGCCTTCAATCATCATCAACCTCTCATAATATTATAGATCCTGAGCTCGGACGAAAAACATGTTCATCTGTTCTTCTTCCAAGGCCGGCCTGACCTTAGCATCCTCTGATCTCCAACGAGTAGCATTCTCGCGAAATGTCTCTATAGGTTTCTTCTTCAAATTCTGGATGTAGAAGACATCTGGCGCATTTTCCATATTGAATCTGAACTTGTCCATGAAATTAGACGCCATCCCTACCCAGTTTGTCCACTTCTTGGGATCTTGGCTAATGGACCAAAATAGCGCATCACCTTTCAAACTTCTCATGAAGAGCTTCAATGTGAATCTTTTCATCCCTTCCGACTCCGGTTAGCTTATCGCAGTATGTCCTCAAAAGTACACTAGGATCCCCAGAGCCATCAAACATCTCGAACTTAGGAGATTTGTACCCCTCAGGAAGTTCTACGTCTGGTTGAATGCAAAGGTCATCATAATTCAACCCCTCAATACCTTTGTTTCCTTCAACACCCTGGACTCGGCTAGTCAATTTCTTGAGCTCTACGGCCAGATTCTTGATGAGGCAGTCTTTGTCATAAACTCCGATTTGTTTGAAATGGGTCAAGTGTATTGTGGCATTGTTTCCACATAAATGGGAGTGTGGTGGGGATGATCATTTAGCAGTTCGGGAATGAGAAGCGGGGTGTTGTTTGAAGTGTGACAAATGTTGCAATTTTGATGGGGAGTGGGTTGTTTTTGTGGTTTCGGGACATTCTGTGGAGGTATAGGATTTTGAGCATTGGGAAAGTTGACATCTAGGGTAGTGAGGGAGAATGACAATCTTGATAAGTTTCGAACTTGGTCCAGTTCTTCTTGAAACATCACTAACTTCTGTTCGAGCTGGGCGGCACTTTCTTTGGAACCCTGAATACCCTAAGGAACCTCTACCCTTTCAACCGAGTTCTCCTTTTTGACGTTGTTCAAATCTTCCATTTTTTCTCTGTTCTTGTTTCTGATAGGACTTGGAGGAGGAGGTGGTGGAGGGCCCTTACATCTTGTGGAGTAGGATGATGATGCCAGAGTGCACGAACTAACCTTTTGGGGAGGGGAATAAAAAAAATAAAACCAAAAAAGGTAATAAGTTAGTACGGGTTATGAGAAGAAAACTTTGCAATATTTAAACACATAGTGCAAGAATATAAATCGTGTCCTAATTTGGTTGCCTCATTGTGCCCGAGGTAAGCCTAGCGACAAGTTAATTTGGAGAACTTATAATGCTAAATGCCTCATTTTATTGATAAATATAAGACGAATCCCAAAACGACACTAAAAACTATAGGAAAATAAAATATCACTAATGGCAATTGGCCTTATTACATTTTAAAAGCAAAAATAAAAGATTCCTAACTACTTTGTCCCAGAAGGACCGCCCCCAGGTTGAATGTTCTCATTGATAAAATCCTCCAGTTTGCATAGATTCTCTAGTAAAAATGCTTTTGCCAGGTTCTCTCCTTCGTTTCCCTCGACATTCTAGCAATCGGTGATCTCTTTCTCATTTTTCCTTCCAATTCCAACAGACTGTATTCCAGATATTCTAGATTCTCACTAGCCCTAGTGACTCTCCCTTTCCATTCGTTTGATTTGGTTACTTGATGGGAGTTTCCTCCACCAGGTCAGCAAGAGTGAGGGTTTGTTGACCATATCGAAGTCGGGAACTTTGTCATTCATTTCCTGCAAAATAAAAGGGTTAGACCCTTACACCCGCCGGAATTGACTATTTAAACCAATAATTAGCATGATGGCATTTAGTTCCCCAAATAAATGCACAGAATATGGTGTTGTCCGTTTGGGTTTCAAGGAAACCCGGTGGACTTTGGACAAGGCTATCTTAAAGAGTCATTATGTGGATAGCATAACTGACTCGACTAGGTTCGACAGTGATGCATGAACAATTAAATATAATAAGGTTTCTATGGGGTATTATACTGGTACCCTTGAGCGGACAACTCAAGAGGGAAAGGCATGGAACCGTCGACTGCTCCACTGATCGACTGGTTTTACAGCAAATATGCCTTTTCCAAATTTAGGGGGTAATAATATCGAAAGAGCGCAATAACTCATTATAAGCATTGCTATGGTATTTGTTTGGCATGAGTGGAATATGATGATGAAGATGCAGTTACGAAAATGAAACAAATTGTCACGTATTTTCACGTTCATAATGATTACAATAATTGCTCAAAAATTACAACGGTATTGAAGGGAAGCAATAAAAGAAAGCATTAAAGAAAAACAAACAAAAAAGGCCAAGTCAGTTTCGAATAAAAACATTAAATAAAGCAATAAAGTCACAAATAACATGAAATGGTAAAAGCCTTTAAAAAACTGACCCCAACAGAGTCGCCATGCTGTCGACGCCCCCATTTTCCTCGCAAAATTGGGTTTACGAGATTTGGGAAGACAACTCTATTCCCGTTTGGGAATTGGGTTTTGGATTTGAAGAGTCGCCACCTAATGATTAAGTGCATTAGGACACTAAGGGTTTTGAGTTGGAAAACCAGAGTTCGGGTAAGTTTTAGAAATTATCTCGAGGGGAAGGTGTTAGGCACCGCTCAAGATCTACTAGTGTGGTTCCCAGCCATGCTATGTTGTGACTTTAAATGTATACTACAAATAAACATACAAGACAACTTTCACGTAAAGATTGCAAACAAAGAAAAGTGTAAAAGTTAAACATGCTGAAGTTTAGGAATAGGCGATTTCATAATTATTTAAAGAATAAACAAGTGAAAAAAATGTGGGTCAGATAGTGGGTACAAATAATCAAACAAAAGAATGAAATGGGGCAGAAATTTGGAAAAAGAAACAGGACTGAAAATTAAATAAGTGAAAGAGATTTTAAATGATTAAAGTAAAAGACGAGGTTTAAAAGAACTGAAAACTGACAGTTTCAAAAAATTCTGAAAAAAAGAAGTAAACACATAAAAAGTGAGGGGGTCCTAGGTTTATAAATAACATGGATCACCCCATGTAACACTCGGTAACCATTTATACACGTGGTGTTATCGCATGATCATCATATCCATGTCTACCCTTACCCATCCCGTAAAGGTACTAAATCGCGGAATGGTCTCTTTACTTATTGCATGCTACTGCCCGCCCCAATCCTATCTGTCCCGGAGGAATTTGGGACTACTAATCCTAAAAGGGGAAGGAGTTGGGGAGCTCTTTTTTAGAGTTTAAAAGGATAAAAGTCTAAGGCGACAAACAAAACACACAATGCACTTAGGGAAAACACATAGCAGATTAAAGGCTCAAACTGGCCTCCTCATTTTAAGAAATACATTGTTTAGCATGTCTTACACATACTAATTTGGTCTGAATTAAATTAAGGCGTAGGATAGGTTGATTTACCACATATTTCCCAGATAGGGAGTCCAAATTAGTCCTGCTTAGATATAGTTGTCGAAAAACTAACATAGTTGATTAATTACTTAACTATTTGCCTATGTGTTAAACGGGACCTATAGTCATGATATATATTAATGGAAGAATAAAGTGATTGCAAAAAAAAGCATTGTTGATTGTAAGCTCTGCGAGTGTTAAACAAATTACCATTGATTTTAAACTTAAGAGTGAATGGGCGATTCAGATTTAGTAGATAGCTCCTATAGGCATGCTCTCTAGGCATCACTAATTTTATCGTTGTTATTGTCATGCAGAGATCCTATGGGCAGGTCATCTATATGCAATTGGTTATTTTAACTCCTATAAGAAGATTTACCTAGTGACAGATGCATATGCAAAATACAGGAAGTCCTATAGGCACATTATCTATATGATATGCAGAGTTTCAACGACGATTTTATGGGCATGGTATTTATACGACGTGCAGAAAACCTATGAGAATGGTATCTATGTAAGATGCAGAGGTTTGAAAGTGGTAAGTCCTACAAACATGGTATCTACATGGGATGCCGAATTTTTGAAAGTAATAATTCCAAAAACATGGTATCTACATGAGACGCTGAATTTTGAAAGTAAATATCCCTAAAATATGGTATCTACATTAGATGCTGATTTTTTGAAAGTAAATATCCCTAAAATATGGTATCTACATGAGATGCTGAATTTTAAAAGTAAATATCCCTAAAACATGGTATCCACATGAGATGTTGAATTTTGAAAGTAACAATCCCTAAAACATGGTATCTACCCCTTCGCACGCATTCAATCCCATCCCTTTCACTACACACCCCAGTAGTTATTAAAAAATTTATTAAAGACCAAATGAATTAGAGGAAAGAGTAAAAATACATCAGTGATTACATCTATATCTAATCAGCCTAATTTAGACTCAGAGTCTAATAATATGAGATAAACAAACTTCTAGGATTGGATTTTCCAAAGCCTTTCTCTTATTTGGAATGTGTCAAAGTTCCAAGGAACTTGAAGAGTTCCAGGAAATGCTTACACCCCAAATATCATTGCAGAATCAGATTATAGTGCAGCGTGGGAAGGCCAGCCCTCAAATGTCCAAGTTCAGAGAGAACTCAAGATCCCAAGGCAAGGATCATAGGAGGGGGCAGAACTTAGAGACTAGGAGTAAGTGTAAGTGCAATAAAAGGGAATTAAGGGGAGGCCAGGGCAGGCCGGTGGTCATGCTAGCAATTAGGTTGTTGGCACACCCCTGAACAACCTGTCAGCCTTAGAATTGGGGTGTTAAGACCTTTTTGAAGGTCATGTTTAGACTTAGACAGCAATTGGGATGCTTCCAGGCCATACCCTAGCTCAACACACATAGGGGAATGGGGTATGGAAGCAATTGTTCATACTAGCAGCAAGAAACAAAGAAAGAGCAGGCAAAAGCATGTGGGTACTTCAAAATTAGCTTTGCAAAGAGTTGAAAGCATACATGGATACAAAGACTATCAATAAACACATTAGAATGATACAGAAATTAATTTTAGTACATACCAGTTCAAAGAAGCAAGCAAGGATAAACAGTAGCCTTATGAAAGCCAAAGTGCAGTCAAGAAGCAAGAGTACAAGTTTAAAAGAGAGTTGTGATTTTTTGTGTGCTTACTCGTGTATGTAGTGTTGAAGGAAGCCATGTATTTATAGTGCAGAAAAGAAGCAGAAATAGGTAAGAAAATAGTTTGAGAATCAATCACATAAGTTTTCCCTTTAATTAAGGGATTCTGATTTCAAACAGGCAAAATAAATAAGGAAAGAGGTCAACTAAAATTTTTTCAAAGTAGTGCAAGAAGGGGTAAATACATGATAGTTATTTAAGGGAAGGTTTTTGATAGTACACGATTGTGCAAATTAAGGAAAGGAAACCAATTGACAGCCAAGCAATCATGAGTCGAAAATTTTGTATGAATGAACCAAGTCAGAAAAAAGGTAAAGAGAGGCTTTACTTAAGAAGAATCAGCAACAATCAATTAACCCAAAAAAAGGATTCTAATTCGAACATAAGTTGGAAAACCTTTTTTGAAGAAAGATTTTAACACACATATAAAAGGGACTATCATGCTAATCAGAAGAGTCCAGTATAGAAGAATTCAAAGTCATACACAAAAGGGTTCAAATTCAATACATAGATCCAAAGCGAGTTTGAGAGAGTCCAGAGCTCAAAGAGAACCCTAGTCTAAACACACAAAACCAAACTTACCAAAAAACCCCAAAATCCTAGGGTTTTGGCTTAAATTAGGTGCAAAGAAGACAAAATGAGGGAACAAGCAAATACAGTAGAAAGTTTAAAGCAGACAGAGTAAGGAAATTAATTCGAAACATAATGAGAGCAAAAGAAACAGTAGAGGAAAACATGCTTAAGTAGGTATTCCGGAGGAAACTTAAAAAGGTCAAAATAGTAAGAACACTTAATGCACGCAGTAGAAGAATACAGTAGGTGAGATCATAGTGGAAGCAGAGCATAGTGAAAAGCATACAAGCACATAGGGTAGAAAACACAGTAGAGGAACATGCATGGTAAAATAAAAACAAATGAACATAGTAGAGACAAACATACACAAAGAAAGGGAAAAGAAAAGTCATAAAATACTTAAGCATTTTCAGAAGCCCTAAATTGGAAAGAAGTGACTTTGAATGTAAAAAATTTTAAAAAAAAGTTGGGGAAATCTTTTAAAAACTCAAAATTAGAGCATGAATACACACAGATATGAAGAGAATCGAAGAAAAATCTCGAACAGCTAGGGTTTCAAATGAACCCTAGAATGAGAAAGTCTTGGAAAAGGTCTTATCTAAGTCGGATAAGGCTGGAAATAGGCTCAGGAGGCTAAGATATGCTGGAGCTAGGCCGGAGATGGCCGAAAACCTCAAGTCGGCGGAGGTCTGAGTGAAGACCTTCGAGGTCTAGCCTTGAACCTTCGTGTATCAAGCATATAGGAGCAGTAGGAGAGGAGCATAGATCATCCATGGCCTGAGAAGCCATGGATTACGATGAGTCAAAGGTCGAAGACGGTGAGTGAAGCTAGGGTTTCGAGAGAGTTCAAGAAAAAATGTCAAAAAAAATAATAAAATAATAAAATAATAATTATTGGATTTTGTACTGCCAAAACAAATAATATAATGATTTTTAAAAGCCTTAAAAATTAGAAAAAATATCAAAATTCTTGGGCATACTTATATATGCATGTACATGCTATTTTGAGAATATTTTGAGTATAAAAGTAGGTAGGAAAAAATTGGGTATCAACAACCATGGCAAAGGCTGTGAAACTCGAAGGGAGTGAGGTTGGAAGACTGGACCTGATTGAAGGCTCCCTATAGAATAAATTCTTATTTTTTGTTTCTTATTACTATAATTCAGATACTATTGTTTTGTAATAATTTGTAAATGAATGATTGGGGGCTGGATAGTGAATATGGTAATAGGGGTATGCATGTTTATTTTAATGGGTAGAAAACATGTTTATAGGTTTTTATTTATCTATTTGCGCAATAGATAACCTGCTTAGTACATGCATTTTATGTTAGAAATCCTATTTTAGGTCTTTCACTCTCAGTATGTTATTGCACTCACTTCATAATTCTAATCAATTAATAACAAGCCAAATAAACTTTCATTACTACATTGGCATATTAGAAACCATGTTTTAGGTACTCCTATGTGCATTAGATATCTTGCCCTTAGGACTTCTTATCTGTTCGAATTACAGTGGTTAATTAGAATGTTAGCCTAATAACCTTGCTAAAATATGGCTAAGTGGTTTGAAAACGCTTCTGCAAGTACCTTATCATGCGTACCTTAGAAAAAGTCAGAATCAAATATGCATGTCCACTCTTTAAGATAATCAGACAATGTATATGATGCCTAGGCAAACTTTAGGCCTAATAAGAATCGATTAATCATGTTGTTACCAGTTTAAGACTAACTAGCCTATATTAATTTTTAACTCTACCGCTCCCATTCTTATTTTGACTCTCTGAATTTCACTCTGTTTTTTATTAAAAAATCCTGCTCTTTCGAGAAACAATTTTGAAATGATGCACCTATTACTCTCTCTGAATTTCTAATTTTTATGTTTCAAAATACTGGGTTTCCATTCTCTACCCAGAATCATTCTATTTTACTTGTCCTGCACCTCGTCAAACTACTGTCACTACTTTATTTTTATAACCATGCTTTAATGGTTTTTTTTCACTAACTCAACTGCTGTTACCTATTCCCTTTTTGTAAAAAAACTCCTATCTTTGAGACCTTGAATTTGTTTGAGACGTGCTAATTATGTGTTCACTTGTGGAGGATTTGTGAACCTTTATTTGTCCTTGTATGTTCCCTTATGTGCAGTCCTATTTGTTATGTATGTCGCTTAGCATTTTAACCTTTAAACCTAATGGTTCAGCCTAGTCCCTACCACGTAGGAACAGTGGTCCTAAATACCCTCCAGGACTTATAGGACAGGATGGGTAATAGCACGCAATAAGTATTCGTGACCAACTCACATGTTTAATTACCTCTACGGGGTAGGAAGGGTAGAATATGGAGATGATGACCGATGCCCTAATATCTCATGTAGCCCCTTTTGAGGCACAATTACTGGATATTGCATTAATGATCCATATTAATCATAAACTTAGGGCCCCTCTCCCTTTGTTTATTTTCATCTCTTCTTGTAAAACTATTCAAATTTGTTTATAAATCTCTGCCTTCCCTTCTTATCTTCAAAGCTCTTTTTGGCTTATTTGCAATGTTGTATATTTGAATCTTTGATTGTATACTTGATTATGTAAAGTGACACTATATAACATGGCCGGGAACCACACTAGTGGATCTTGAGGGGTGCCTAACACCTTCCCCTCCAGATAATTTTTCGACCTTAACCAAACTCTGGTTTTCCAACTCAAAAATCCTTTTAGTGTCCTAATGCACTTTAATCATTAGGTGGCTATTCTTTAACTCCAAAAACCCAATTCCCAAAAGGGAAAAGATTTGTCCTCCCAAAAAATGTCGTAAACCTGATTCCGCCTCTTAAGGAAGAAAAAGTGGGCATCGATAGGCCTTATAGAGAGTATTGCTCAAATCGACACATTTCCTGTAGCACCAGCCGTCTCTCGGGCTGGGGGAGGAGTTTAGACTGCCGCTACTCATACTCCAGAGCAGATGGCTCCCCAGTTTCAGACTCCAGTAGCTCAGCCAGTTGGGGCAGTTCCGCTGGGTGTTGCAGCAGAGACTGGTGATAGATCAGCTATGTCTTTTAAGGCTTTGTTGAGATTGGACGAGTTCACCAAGATCGTCCTAGTTTATTACAGTGGGGCAGCTTCTGAGGACCCATAGGATTTTCTTGACCGCTGCCATGGGGTGTTGCGGAGCACGGAGGTAGTGGAGACCAATGGAGTCGATTTTACTGTGTTCTAGATGGTAGGGTCCGCTAAGAGATTATGGAATCATTTTATGCTAACTAGACCAGTTGGGTCGCCTTCTTTGACTTGGGACAAGTGTAAGGCCCCGTGAAATCCCTACTCAAAAACCCGGATTCGGTGGTGCCAAGTTAGGAGCTTGTGTTAACAATTCATAAATATAGCGAGCCACGGCGCGGACCTTTTTGGAGTGAATAATGCATTAAAAAGTCAAAAATAAGTTTCCTAAAAAAATGCAAAAAATGTGGTCCAGAATGCGGTCGCATAATCGAAATGCGGGACACATACCTGCCGCAGAGTAAGGCAGAATGTTGGTTAAAATTGAAGTCAGTTATGCGGTTGAAATGCGGTTGCATAATCAAAATGCGGACCGCATAGTCGTCGCATATTTTCCTTTAAATTTTGCGAGGGTCAGTTCTGCGGTGCACTTTGCGACCGCAAAACATTAATGCGGACCGCATTATTACCGCAGACTGAGTTAGAATGTTTAGTTTTTGTGGAGCATTTTGCGGTCCATTATGCTGACCACATGTTTACTCTGCGATCGCAAATGCGACCACATAGTTGACTCGGGGCTCTAATTTTCAAATTTTTAACCCGACCTCCCTATCGATATAATCTACATTATAGCTCATTTTAAGCATGTTTTTTGAGATTTTTAGAGAGAGAGAGAGAGAGAGAGAGAGAGAGAGGGTTTCAAAGGGGAAGTGTCACCCATCAAATTCTCCTTGATCCTTGCTAAAACATTGAAAAAGATCAAGTAAATACACCTAAATTTTCATTCCCAAGAGGTAAGATTCATAACCATAGTTCCTATTTCTACACTTAGATACATGGGGCCAGTAGAAAAGTAATTTAAGAATATAAGAATGAGGTTCTCTACATGCATGTCAAACCATAGGATATTGGAAGGTAGAAAACTAAAAAGAAGGCGGTTGGGGGTATAAAATGATAGAAATTCCTCACAAAAAGGGGCTAAGATCACAATGCATCTTTAGTGTTTGATGATATGCTCGAACCAAGCTAGAACTTCAGTTTCGTCTCTAATTCTTGATTTAATTTGTAATTATTACTCAATAGATCGAAGTGCTAAGAGTTCCGAAAATTCTAAAAGAGTAAAGAAAAGCTTTATTAAGATATGTATGGCTAAAACCCCCTTTTATTAGAAATCGAGCTCTGTTGGTGCTTACGAACGTGTGGTAAGGTCGTATTGGTGAATGCATTGATTGTTGTTTTGTGTTAATTCATTTGCAATTATCTACATGTTTACATGACGGATGTGCCTCAATGTGTGTAACACACCATTCTTGATAATTGGAGAAAGATAAGAAAATATAATTGTGTGTTGAAATGCTTGGGCTATAGGCCAATATTGTAGTGGAGAGTTATTCATGCTAGCTATGTGTTCACCTTCTTGTGATGGAAACTTGAATTGTTCTTAGTATATGCCTATGATCACAAACTTGCAATGCGAATATATATATATATAAAATGGAAGACGATGGGACAATGGTAGCCCTGAGTGCCAAGGAAATTGATATGATATATATGTGTAATGAAGATTTGGATGTGATGACTAATGAGAGAAAAGGGGTAATGCCTAGGTAAGGCAACCTAGCCGATCGGGTCGTGATCGGCCACCATGACGCACACATGGTGGTAATGTGCTGATATTGAATTTCGGATGAGGGAAATGAATTATTGATTGAGAGTAATGCCTCCAATGAGGTGACCTAGCCGGTCGGGTCATGACCGGACTCCGCTCAAGATAGCAGTGGTATTGAGGACAGTGGTGAACATATGATAGATATGCCCAAATCTGTGTTATGGAAATTGTATGAAAGATTATATGAATTTCTTCTTGATTTGCCCTTATTAATTGCTTTTATTTATTTGATAGTTCTTTCTAGTAAAATGGTGTTTACTTATACATACCAGTACAATTCAAATGTTCTGACGTCCCTTTTGCCGGTGGCGCTACATTCGTGTTATGATTGTAGGTGTCTCCATAGCGGACAGTGCCGACCGTGTGTAGCGGAGCATTTTTCTACTCGAAGTCTCGGTGAGCCCCTTTTCTTCCATGGGGCTATATGATGCAACTTTTGTCATTTACAGCTTTTCACTTTTGAGGTATAGCCGGGGCCTTGTTTCCGGCATAGTCATGCTTATCTGTTGTATCCTTAGAGGCTCTAAAGACACTAGTGTGGGTTATGTACGGGGGTTCGGGGAGTCCACTATATGTATACGTTGTGATCCTAAACTTGTGAACTCCTTAAGCTGTAACTGTAATAGAATCCTTGAAGCTAGCTTATGCACGGTAAATTTTTATGATATGAAATGAATCAGTAATGTGGTATACACTGTGTATTATCGTCCAAAATATCAATGGCAAGAGTTCCGTATTCGTATTGAGTTGGGGCAGAAAGTGTTCGGTTAGGCTTGCTCAGTCGGGTTCACTTGATTGAGCATCGGTCGCGCCTCCCGAGGTTGGGGCGTGACAACCATTTCTCTCAGATATTTATTGAGAAGTTTCTTTCTTTTTGCACTGAGAGATGACTATCACAGGCAGTTCGAGCATCTCCGACAGGGTAGTATGTCCGTCACTCAGTACGAGACCCACTTTATTTATTTGGCCTGTCATGCTCTTCTTATACTTTCTACCGAGAGAGAGAGCAGGTGAGGAGGTTTATTGATGGACTTGCTCAGTAGCCTATTAGATTGCAGATGGCTAAGAAGACTAGGAGCAAGATTTCTTTCCAGGAAGCAACCAATGTTGCCAGACGAGTTGAGATGGTTCTAGCTTAGATTAGTGGTTAGGGGTTTGAAAACAGGTCGTGTCACTCCGGTGGATTCAGTGGGGGCCTCATATAGAGGTCGAGATACTTTTGGTAGGGGCCATCCTCCCAAGCTGTTTCATTCAGCACTTCAGGCATCCCATGGAGCTTCAAGGAGTCGTGGTCCTTATTACCTTCTTTGGGGAAGCCAGTATAGTGCACCTCCTCTTCAGAGTTATTATCGCGGTCAGTCTGCTCATCCGGGTCACTCTCAGTTTCCACAGCCATACTATCAAGATAGATGTTTCGAGTGTGGTGATTATGGGCATATCCAGAGGACTTGTCCAAGATTAGTGGGCGTTTTACTATAGCATCAAGGTTCTCGTGCCATGATCCCGGTACCGAGCGAGCCACTGCCTGCTTAGCAAACTAGAGGTAGGGGTCAGGGAGCTAGAGGTAGGGGTCAGGGAGCTAGAGGTGGAGTTCAGGCCGTTAGAGGTGGATGCAGGCCACTAGACTAGAGGCCAACCAGCAGGAGGCTGTTCTAGAGACATGATTTTGAGTGATGGGGCCCAGCCTCGATGTTATGCTTTCCCAGCCAGGCCTGAGGCTGAGTCATCTACTGTTGTTATCATAGGTACTATTTCAGTTTCCAGTAGAGATACTTCAGTTCTATTTTATCCAGGGTCTACGTACTCCTATGTGTCATCTTACTTTGCCTCATATTTGACCATTCCTCGTGATTCTTTGAGTGTTCCCATGTATGTTTCCATATCGGTGGGAGATTCTATTGTTGTAGATCGTGTCTATCGCTCGTGTTTGGTTATTATTGGGGGTCTTAAGACTAGCATAGATCACCTGCTTTTTGATATGGTCGATTTTGATGTCATTTTGGGGATGGATTGGTTGTCACCTTTTCATGTTATGTTGTACTATCACACAAAGATCGTGACCATAGCCTTGCCGGTGTTGCCTCGATTAGAATGGAGAGGGACTCTTGGTCATTCTACCAGCAGGGTTATCTCTTATATGAAGGCTTGGTGTATGGTCGAGAAGAGGTGTTTAGCTTATTTGGCTTTGTCATTATAGTGCATGGGTTCCTTCCATGGATTTTGTACCAGTTGTTTGGGAGTTTCCAAAGGTATTTCCTGCAAACCTATCGGGGATACCACCCCGATAGGTATATTGACTTATGTATTGATTTGGCTCTAGGCACTCCGCCCATTTCTATTCTGCCATACCGCATGGCCCCATCAAAGTTGAAAAAGTTGAAGGGCCAGTTGCAAGATTTACTTGAGAAGGGCTTTATTAGACCTAGGGTCTTGCCTTGGGGTGCGCCCATATTGTTTGTAAAAAAGAAGGATGGATCGATGAGGATGTGCATAGATTATGGGTAGTTGAACAAAGTCACCATCAAGAACAAGTACCCACTGCCAAGTATTGATGACTCATTTGATTAGCTTCAAGGTGCCAAGGTGTTTTCAAATATCGATTTGAGGTTTGGCTATCATTAGTTAAGGATTAGGGCATCCTATGTCCCTTAGACAGCTTTTCGGGCTCTGTATGGGCATTATGAGTTCCTGGTGATGTCATTTGGCTTGACAAATGCCACTAGATTCCTTTATGATTATGTTTATTGATGATATCTTGATCTACTCCTGTAGCCGAGAGGAGCACGAGCAGCATCTACAGATCTTACTTTAGTCTCTGAGAGATAGACAACTATATGCTAAGTTTTCAAAATGTGAGTGTTGGTTGACTTTAGTTGCTTTCTTGGGTCATGTTGTATCAGTAGAGGGTATTCAAGTGGATCCTAAGAAGATTCAGGTTTTTCAGAATTGGCCTAGACCTACTTCAGCCATAGAGATCTAGAGGGGTTTTCATTAATAGCAGCCTCATTGACCAGGTTGACTTAGAAGGGTGTCCAATTCAGATGGTCAGACGAGTGTGAAGCGAGCTTTCAGAAGCTCAAGATAGCTTTGACTACATCGCCGGTGTTGGTGTTGCCCACAAGTTCAAGACCCTATATAGTATATTGTGACACATTTCGGATTGGACTTGGTGAAGTATTGATATAGGGTGGCAAGGTTATTGCATATGCTTCGTGGCAGCTAAAGGTTAATGAGAAGAATTATCCTGTTTATGACTTGGAGCTGGCAGCCATTGTTAACGCATTGAAGATTTTGAGGCACAATCTGTATGGCGTGTCGTGTAAGGTGTTCACGAATCATAAGAGTTAGCAATATTTGTTCAAGCAGAAGGAGCTTAATTTGAGGCAGAGGAGGTGGTTGGAGCTATTGAAAGACTATGATATCACCATCTTGTATCATCCTGGGAAGCCAATATGGTGGTCGATGCTTTGAGTAGGAATTCAGCTAGTATGGGTAGCCTTGCGTACATACCAGTCGATAAGAGACCTCTTGCATTAGATGTCACACCTTTTCCAATCAGTTCGTGAGGTTGGATGTTTCCGTTCCTAATCGTTCTTTATCTTGCACAGTTGCTCGGTCTTCCTTAATCAGCATATCAGGGAGCGACAGTATGATGACCCTCATTTGCTTATCCTTAGGAACATAGTGTGGCACGGTGATGCCAAGTAGGTTACGATGGACATGATGGAGTTTTGAGGATGTAGAGTTGTGTTTGTATGCCTAATGTAGATGGACTTCATGAGTTGATTCTAGAGGAGGCTCACAATTCCCGATATTCCATTCATCCACGCAGCACCACGATGTATCACGACTTGCGGTAGCTTAATGGTGGAGGAGGATGAAGAAGGATATTATTGAATATGTAGCTCGGTATCTAACTTGTCAGCAAGTAAAGTACAAGGACCAAAGACCTGGCGATTTGCTTCAGAAGATAGAGATTCCTGAGTGGAAGTGGGAGCGTATCACTATGGATTTCGTTGTTGGACTCCCACGGACTCAGAGGAAGTTCGATGCAGTTTGGGTTATTGTGAATAGACTGACCAAGTTAGCGCATTTCATTTTTGTGGCAGTTTCCTATTTTTTGGAGCGTTTGGTAGAGATTTATATCCGTGAAATCGTTCTTCTTCACGGTGTGCCAGTGTCTATCATTTCTGATCAAGGTGCGTAGTTTACAGCATTAGTTGGTTACGCGGGTCGAGTTGAGCACAACTTTTCATTCTTAGACGGACGGAAAATCCGAACGTACTATTCAGATCTTGGAGGATATGCTTCGCACTTGTGTTATCGACTTTGGAGGTTCTGGGGATCAGTTCTTGCTATTAGCGGAGTTTTCCTACAACAGCAGCTATCAGTCGAGGATCCAGATGTCTCCCTATGAGGCATTATATGGTAGACACTGTCGATCGCTGGTTGGATGGTTTGAGCCGGGGGAGGCTCGATTATTGGGTACAAATTTGGTACATGACGCCTTGGATAAGGTTAAGATCATTCAGGATAAACTTCGTACAGCTCAATCCTAACAGAAGAGTTATGCCAACCGTAAGGTTTGTGATATGGCATTCATGGTCGGAGAGAGAGTGTTACTTCGGGTATCGCCCATGAAGGGTGTAATGAGGTTTAGAAAGAAGGGCAAGTTAAGCCCTAGGCATATCGGGCCTTTTTGAGATCCTTGAGCGAGTGGGAGAGGTGGCCTACAGACCTGTGTTGCCACCATGCTTATCAGTGGTACATCCAGTATTCCATGTGTCCATGCTTCGGAAGCATCACGGCAATTCATTATACCCTGCGTGTTAGATTTCAGCACTGTCCAATTGGACAAGGATTTGACCTACGAGGAGGAGCCGGTAGCTATTCTAGAGCGACAGGTTCGTCAGTTGAGATCGAAGAGTTTTCCTTCGATTTGAGTGCAGTGGAGAGGTCAACCTATTGAGGCTACTACCTGGGAGTCCGAGTCCGATATGTGGAGCAGATATCTATACCATTCTCCCAGCTCATGTACTTTTCTATGTCCGTTCCAGGATGAACATTTATTTTAGAGGTGGAGAATGTGATGACCTAAATGGTCGTCTTATATTTTAGAACTTGATTCCATGTTTTGAGGCCTTCAAAACCTTATTTTATTCCTCCTCAATTTGCATGCGCAGTCCGGGCGTGTTTCCGGAAAGCTTTTATGTTCAAAGTTGATAAAAATATAACTTTTGCCTTTATAAGTTGATTTAGTTGACTTTGGTCAATGTTTTGAGTAAACGGACCCGGACATATATTTTGATAGTCTCGCTGGGTTCGTATCAAAATATGGGACCTGGGCGTATTCCTGGAATCAAAATTCGAGGTCCCTAGCTCGAGAAATGAATTTTTGATGAAAAATGAAAGACTGAAAATTAAATGGTTTTAAGAATTTGGTTAGTGTTTTGATCTTGTTTGTATTGGGCTCGTATTTTAGCTTCGGAGCCCGGTACATGTCCAAAATAATATTTATACCTTATTTGTGAAATTTTATGAGAAGCGGAACTAAATTGACATGATTCAGACGTTCGTATATGAAAAAAGGAATTTCAATGTGTTCATAAGAATTTCATTCAATTTTGGTGCTAAATTTATAGTTCTAAGTGTTATTTTGGTGATTTGATCGCGTGAGCAAGTCCGTATGATATTTTTAGACTTGTGTGCATGTTTGATTTGGAGCCCCGAGGACTCAGGTGAGTTTCGGATAGGCTACGGCATGTTTAGATTTAGAAATCTAGTGTGTTCTGCTGCTACTTGTGTGCTGATGCTTTGTGCTTCGCGATCGCAAAGGGGAAACGGGGCTGGGGAGGAATTTTCTCTTCGCGAAGGCGGAGACTTGGTCGCAAAAGCAGAGCAATGGGGGTCTTACCCTCCGCGAACACGACCAGCTCGACGCAAACGCGATGGCTTAGGGACCTGGGGAAGGGGTCAGTTATTCTTCTATGAGAACGGATCATTGGGCCGCGAATGCGAAGGCCAAAAGGGAGAAGACTTTCACGAATGTTAGGTCTTTGGGCCGCTGTTTCTCGTGATCGCGACAGGCCCTTCGTGAACTCGAAGAAGGCCTGTCCAGTGATTTTAAAACAGACCAAAAATAAAAAATTCTTCAAAATTTCATATCTCTTTCATTTGAACTCGACCTAGCGTGATTTTTCAAGGGGGAATTCAACACAAAATCATAGATTTGTACTCTTTAACTCATTTCCTTCAATTTCCATCATCACCCATCGGATTCCTACTCCTAAACCTTGTTCTATCATGGTAGAATTAGGAATTTTTTGAAGAATTGGTGGGGGGGGTTACAAATTGGACATTTATACCTAGATTTGGGGTCGGATTCCAAAATTAATTAAATATTCGGGCTCGGGGGTGAATGGGTTTTGTTCCGAACCTCGAGTTTTGACCACGTGAGCCCAAGTTCTATTTTTGACCTTTTTGGGAAAATATTGTGAAAGCTAAATTTATGTATTGAAATTGATTTATTTAGCAATATTTGATGTTATTAATTTAATTATAGCTACATACGATTGGTTTGGAGGTGGAATCTAGAGGAAAGGCGATAATTGAGCAGTGAGTGGCCTGTGGATCGAGGTAAGTGTTGTGTCTAACTTTGACTCGAGGGATTGGGAATCCTTGACTTAATTTCTATGTGAAAATCCATGTGAGTGGTGTATAGATGAGGTGACGAGTACCTATGCACCGTCAGTTTATTTCTTTTGCTAGTTTTTTTTCGGTTCTTATTATACTGTCTTCCCTGCCTTAACTGTTACATGCTCTACTATTTCCATACTTAATTTCTACTTATCAGACATTGTTTTCTTTATTGTTGAAGATATTAGCTACCCCTTAATTGTCTCATATTACTAGCTTAAGCTAGTTTATCATTGTTTTATGGTATATTTTGGATTGGTTTCGCTGAGTACTGTTATTTGTGCGAAGGTGTTAGGTTTAAATATTGTGAAGAGTTTTGATTTAAATTGTAAAATTTCTGCACTTACTGATGATATGGTGGGATCGGATTGTGGGCCGTAATAGGAGGAATAAGGGTGATATATTAAGGAGGAATAAGGGTGAAATAATAGTATATGGTGGGATTGGGTTGTGCGCCGCAACAGGAGGAATAAAGGTGATATATTGAGGAAGAATAAGGTTAAAATGCTATTATATGGTGGGATTGGGTTACGCGCTACAACAAGAGAAATAAGGATGATATACTAAGGAGGAATAAGGATGAAATACTATTATACGGTGGGATCGGACTGCACGCCGCAACAGGAGGAATAAGCGTGGATTGATATGAAGTAATAAGAGTGAATATTCATATTTATATTTATATATGGTGGGATTGGGATGCGCACCGCGTCAATTTATGTGTTTATGTATCTTTCTTCTACTGTGTAAGTTATTTTGTAGCATTGAATTTCACTTAAGGATTGGTTATAGCTGAATACAAATAAGACACTTGAGTTCTGCAATCATTCCTTACAAGTTACTACTTTATTCTGTCATGTCCTTCTTTCAGCTTTTATTATACACTGTATGCATGTTATATTATAATTGCCCCACCGTAGCCTCGTCACTACCTCGTCGAGGTTCTTGCAATTTTTGTGCAGATTTTGTAGCAAGTAGTCGTTGATCGAGAGGTCGAGTGCAGATATTTTCAGCTAGGAGACCCAATGTAGTCCTGCTGGCATCCGCAGGCCCTGGCGTCCCCTTCTACTTCTCTATATTACTATTTTTGTTTATTTCCAAAACAGTTGTAATTTCTTTCAGATTGATGTTTGTAGAAAATCATAATATGTTCGTGGATTATTACACCAGATTCTAGCAGTAGTAGCAATAGTATTGGTAATACTATATAAACAAAGAGGCTATTTACTTACTTCAACATAGTTTTTCTACTTGTTTACTTGTAATCACTGAAACGTAAAGGAAATTGTTTATTAATACTCTAACGTTGGCTTGCCTAGCAAGTATGATGTTAGACGTCTTCACGGTCCGGATGGTCGGAATTCCTGATTGGCGCCTAACATCACACTTGTTAGGCAAGCCAACATTAGAGTATAAATAACCAATTCCTTTACATTTCGGTGATTAAAAGTAAACAAGCTCAAGTAGAAATAATTGCGGAAGTAAGTAAATAGCCTCGTTGTATATATATTATTACCAATATTATTTCTATTATTTCCCAGAATCCAGTGTCACTATCCACAAACACATTACGATTTTCTACAAACATCAGTCTGAAAAAAATTACAACTGTTTTGGACATAAAGAAAAATAGTAATATAGAGATGTAGAAGGGGATGCCAGGGCCTGCGGACACCAGCAGGACTACCTTGGGTCTCCTAGCTGAAAATATCTGCACCCGACCTCTCGATCAGCGACTACCTACTCCAAAATCTTCATAGAAAGTATAGAGTACAGTATCAGTACAACCGACCCCATGTACTGGTAAGTGCTGAGCCTAACCTCGATGAGGTAATGACGAGGCTTCGGCGGGGCAATTACAATATAACCTATATACAGTTTATAATAAAAGCAGAAAGAATGACATGATAAAATAAAGTAGTAACTTGCAAGGAATGAATACAGACTCAAGTATCTTATCAGTATCCAACTATAACCAATCCTTAAGTGAAATGTGAAGCTACATATTAACTTACACAGTAGAAGAAAGATACAAAAACACATAAACTAATGCGGCGCGCATCCCGATCCCACCATATATATATATATATGAATATTCACCCTTATTACAACATATCAATCCACCATTATTCTTCCTATTGCGGCACGCAACCCGATCCCGCTGTATAATAGTATTTCACCCTTATTCCTCCTCAATATATCACCATTATTTCTCCTATTTTACCGCGCAACCCTATCCTACCATTTACTATCATTTCACCCTTATACCTTCTCAATATATCACCTGTATTCATCCTGTTGTGGCACGCAACCCGATCCCACATCAGCATAAATTACTCAATAATTACAAAATTTCACAATTTAACTCAAAACTCTTCACAATATTTAAACCTCAATCCAGAGCAAATAGAAAGCTTGTACATTATGAAACTTCACATAAATAACACTATACAGCAAAACCAATCCAAAATATACTATAACGACCCGACCGGTCATTTTGAGTACTACCGCTTCGTTCAGCAGTCAAAAGCCATGAACAACTTCATTTCAGGTATTAGGACTTGTACGTATTGTCGGAATTGAATTTCGGGAGGTCCGGAGTTGATTTGGGAAGAGAATACTTATTTCGGAAGCTTAACATTGAAAGAATGAACTAGGATTGGAATTTTGAGTAAACGACCTTGGAATCGGGATCTAAAAGTTCCAGCAGGTTCGTATGATGATTTTGGACTTAAGCGTATGCCCGGACTGGATTTTGGAGAACCCGGGAGCATTTTGGCGCCATTGTGGAAGTTAGCATTTTGGAAGAAATTTCATAAGTTTGGTTTGAAGTGCATTTCAGTGTTATCAATATCTGTTTGGTTTCCGAGACTGTGAATAGCTCTGTATGGTGATTCGGGAGTTGGGAGCGCGATCGAAAGTGAATTCGGAGGTCCGTAGGTCATTTTGAAGCCATTTGGCAAAAGATAGAAATTTGAAGGTTTTTGAGGAGTTTGATCGGAGGTTGACTTTTTGATATCGGGGTCAAAATCCAATTTCGAAAGTTAGAGTAGGTCCGTAATGTCAAATATGACTTGTGCACAAAATTTGAGGTCAATCGGACGTGAATTAATAGGTTTAAACATCAGAAGTAGAAGTTGGAAAGTTCAAAGTTCATAAAGCTTGGATTGGAGGTCGATTAATGATTTTAGCGTTGTTAGATGTGATTTGAGTCCTCGAGCAACTCTGTAATGTGTTTTGGGACTGGTTGGTATAAATGGTTGGGGTCCCGGGGCTGGCCTCGGGTGGATTTGGGGTGGTTAACGGATCAAAATGGGATTTTTGGGAAGGCTGAGTTTGCTGGTTGCTGGTATTTCCACTTCTGTGAAAAGGGGAGCACAGAAGCGGCCTAACAAAAGTGGTAGAGGGAGCCGCAGAAGCGGATTTGATCGAGAGTTGAGGGACCGCAGATGCGGTCAATGTTCTGCAGAAACGGGACCGTATCTGCAGAAGTGGTTATCGTAGAAGCGAAAAGGGGGGCGATCAGGCCTGATCGCAGAAGCGGTTTTTGACCGCACCTGCGGAATTGCAGAAGCGGTCCAAGGTCCGCAGGTGCGGAAATGACTGGAGCAGTAAGGTTGATTTAAATCGTGGGTTGAGTTCATTTCTCCCATTTCTTCATGGCTTGGGAGATTTTTGGGGAGCTTCAAGAGAGGAATTTGTCATTAATGTTAAGGTAAGTTATCCCCATCACTTTTGAGTTAAATATATCAAATTATGTTTGGATTTAAGCATGAAAATTTGTGTAAATTTGAGGTTTTGGTGGAAAACCTAGAAAATCATATTCTTGGAATTTAGCCACGATTTTGGGTATGGAATTTAGAGAAACTTATATATTTGAGTTCCTAAGGTCATGGGTAACCTTTATCTTCGAGAAATTTTGGAATCCGGGCACGTGGGCCGGAGGGCATTTTGGTTATTTCACTAAGCAGAGTTGGGAAGTTGCATAATTTGAATTGTTAACAAGTATTTGAGCATGTTCTCATTAGTTTGTCGTTAATTGGCTATTTTTGGTACATTGTGCGTCGGTTCAAGCCTTCGGATGAATGTAGAATGCCGGTTTTGAGTCTTCGGAGCGAGGTGAGTCTCCTTTCTAATCTTGTGAGGGGGAATTTACCCCATAGGAGAATTAAATTGGCTATGTGCTCCTATTTGTGGGGTCTACGTACGCACGAGGTGACGAGAGTCCATGCGAAGCTACTATTATGCTATTGTCCGGGTAGTCTAGGACCCAAAAGCATGTTATATCTGAATTAATTGTGAACCCATTGATGGTTTGAATTTTCTTAAATCACATTAAATTAATAAATGGATTTCTAAAAAGACTTAAGTTTTATTTTCTCAAAATATTAAAGGGAATTGGTCTTTCTTGGATAATTGCTCCATGTTGACTTCTTGACTGATTATCTGTCTGTGTGGTTTATTTTCGAAATGGGCCGAACGCCTCGGCAGATTAATAGATGCATCTATAGGCATGTCATCGACCCTCGACAACTGCACATTTATTTCTTTTGGATCGGGTTGTCGCCTCGGTATGATTTGCACATGTTTTTGTTGTTTCATAAACTTAATTAAGTTATCATTGCCCTTTTATGGCTTAAAAATATTTGGATTATATTTAAAAAGAAATTCTGGAGATTTTCCTACGAAAGAATTACGTGTTTACTTGTTTCCTCTATCTGGATTAGAATCATGTTTATAAAATAAATCCACTGTTCAATTTATATTAAGGACGAATCATTATGGGACAATTAGATAGTGTCAAGTTGACGATCTCATCTCTACCCCTTCGAGATTAGGTGGGACACTCATTGAGTGCATGTTTATTACGTACTCATATTATACTTCTGTGCATTTTTGTTGCACGGGTATATGTATACCTCTAGCAGCCCATTGGGCATAGCAGCATGAATGACTCTGGGATTAGGTGAGCTGCATTGTTCGAGACGACCCGCAGGTAGTATAGTTCCTTTTAAAATTTTTATTATTTATTCCCTGTCCACTGTATTTCGGACAGATGTTGTATTTTACTTTCCTTATCGATAGTTGCTCATGCACTGTTGACACCGGATTTCTGGGTTAGTTTTCGAAGGATTGTACTAATTGTCATTATTTAAATTTGAATTCAAGTAGTGATCTTTTATTTATGAAAAATGGAATGAAAAACCTTAGATTTTCAAAAGTTTTAAAAGAGGATTCAATTGATAATTCTGTTGGCTTGCCTGACATAGTTGTTCGGCTCTACCATGACCCTTAGTGAATTTTTGGTCGTGACAACATAGTATTAGAGCACTAGGTTTTCGTCGGTCTCACGAATCGTGAGCAAGTCTAGTAGAGTCTTGCGGATCGGTACGGAGTCGTTTGTACTTATCCTCGGGAGGCTATAGGGCTATTAGGAGTACTTCCCTTCTTGATTTCCTTATCGTGCGGTTCGATTCCTTTGAGGCTTATGCCTTTGATTTCTTCCTATTCAATCTTACGCGAGCGCTTGTTATATATCAAAAATTGAAGGTTTGTAATGGCACTACAAATGTGGTGCGGGATGATTTTTCCCGATATAGTTGATTGGACTATGGTAGTCGCATTATGGAGGGATATTCTATTGTTTTAGCTCAGTAACAGAACTTCTAAGAGCCTTGAGGCTAGGAAAAGGTTTCCATGATGCTTATGAGCGATTATTCCGTAGTGTTGTTGTAATGGTAGGGTTTTGCCCACGTGTCGGGGAAGTGAACAAATTGAAGGGTGGTTTACTCAGTGTGTAATCAACGGATTCAATATTTCATTCCGGGCAGGGGAAAGTCAAACGAACTGAGGATGGTCAGAAATGGACTGGTGGAAGTAATGAAATGTGGTAATTGCAAAGTTTGTGGAGTTCTCCTCTACATTAGGGTGTTGTTGTCCTAATTGGACGTACTAAGTTTGTCGATGTTATAATCTGCTACAATTTGCCTTTATGACAGGATATTGTGAAATAGTATTGGAGTTACGACTGTCAGATATCGCATGGTGCGGTGGTTTAGGATTGAATCAGTATTTCAAATGTTGACGGTTCGAGAAAGACGACCTTCGAAAAAGTTTTAAGTTAGTAACAAATTGTGGATTCAAGTTCCAGGAAGATACATTTTATTAAGGAAACAACTGAGCAGCAAAAAATGAGAAAACACGTGGGAAGTGTCAGGTGGAGTTTTAAACTTCTAAAAAGGCCAGGTATAAGGAGCGTAGGTCGAGCAACTGATTAAAGGAGCGAGTTGCCCAAAGTGGGAGAGTGGCAGAGCTGTATAGGGCTTAGTAGTAGGATGACTACGCGCCTAAGGAGAGTTTGGAATGATCAAGGATTTTAGCGACGGGCAATTGAAGTTTGCAGGTTTAATTCGAAGCATGGGTTGTTATGCGGCAAAAGATTGATATGGAGGAAAGGAGCTGCTTGAAATGGAGGAGGGTGCAGCATAACCCTGAATTTGGAAGGATGTTGCTGCACATTTAATTGATGTCCGTGAGAGGCGAATGGAATTGTGCAACTGGAAGGTGAGCTCGGACTCAGGATGGGCTATTGGTGTCATAATGAATGTACCTCATGTTGTGACGTGGGAAGATACCGGGAGGTGATTCCCCTAGGTGGGTTATTTCCTATGAATAGGTTAGCAGTCGCGTGGTTGGCGAAGCTTCTGCAAGGAATTATATTGGTTGTTCAACAAAGAGATCAATCGTGCAAATGCGGTTAATGATTCAGAATATGGAAGGTGGGGATTTACAGGAAGATCCTGAGAGATTTTGATATTCGGTGGCGCGAGGTAAGTCAATGAGAGGTAAAAAGGTCTGGCGAACTCAAGAATTGGGAAATAATGGCTTCAAGCTAAGTGGGAGAGTCCCACCGCTTATGATTGGGCTGTATGATTAACTACTTGTGTGATTTCTTGTTATTAGCATATTGATGGATTATTTTAGGTATGAGAAAAGTCCATAAGTGGTAATTCGAGCAAATGAATTGTTGGAGGCATGCGATTGTTGGCCTTTTTGGCTCATGTCCGGACTTGGAAAAAGTTTCAGGATTTATGCCTTGTATGGATACATCTTTTAGAGAAAGTGATTTTCGCCAGGTGCTTCACCGAGAGAGTATTCGTGTGTTATAAGATCTATGGAGTGAGTTATATTCAAGACCAAGTCAGAGCAGGTGGCTCTCAATAATGGTCCTAGTGAATTCAGAAGTTTAAGTGTGGTGCCCGATGATTTCGAGCCTATAAGTACAATTAAGAACCATGCTTTGTAGTAGCTTATGAGAAGAGGCACAGAATGTTCCCGGATGTTTGGCTTGTGGTGTAGCATTTGGGTGTTATGAAATAGTTTGTGGGAATTGAGACAGCCTGGTCTCGTGATTCAAGGTCACTAGGGGTGAGTTTAGATGGAGTATATTATGTGGTGAATGGAGTTAGTATTATTTCTAAGGCAATCAAGGATAAACTAGAAGGAGGTAGATTGATTGGCCATAGTTGAATTGGCATATTGGGGCCAGAGATTAGTTTATTCTGCGTGATCAAGTTATGTGTACGATTTGTGGCGGTACGTGTGAGGCTTGTCAGCCGCCGTAATTGATGTTATTCAGAAGCATTCTACTGTTATGGCTTGTTAAGTGGAAGCAAATTCCGGAAGGGCTATGGTGGCTTGGACCACTACTTGCAGATTTGCATATTCTACGGTTATGGGAAATTACATGTGTATTGCTATGATTCTCCTCAAGTGAGTTAAGTGTATGGTTCTTATATGATGAAATGTGAAAATATTAATGAATTCGGAGTTATGATAAACATCGTGTCCTATCATATATTGGCACGTTGGGTGCGGCGAGAGGTATGGAAATATGAAGTGAGGATCAAGGTTGCAGCTCGGTGTTGACAAGGATGTCATGGGCTCGGATGAGCAAGGAAGGGGTTGAATGATTAAAGTAATTGGTATTTTCTTCAGCGTCGCCTGAGATCGATGTGTTGTGAAAGAGGCTTTGTATCCTGGTTAAGGATTCTTGACCGCTCTTCAGCGTTAGTGCGGCCGATGGTTTAGATTTGCGGACACGTTATTTATTTTGGAAGATTGTGAGAGTGTGTCCCACGGGAAGATTGTATAAGTGTGACATGTAGTCACTTGATTGGCTAAAGATTTAAACCAATTATGAGGATTGTGGTAATATCATTAATTTGAAAATTTATGCCTGGAGGGCACTTTGTATATTGGGTTATGAACTGAGGAGGTTGCTCCAGTTATGATGGTTATTCTTACGTGATAGGAGGCAAAAGGGAGTCACTACGGACCTTTGAAAGGTCATTGGCCAAGTTGGTGCATTCGAAAATCGGCTTGAGATCAGTGGATTGATTTATTTGTGAATAGGGCTTTATATCAGGCCAGTTGTGTTCGTTTCAGCGAGTGTTCCCTATGGAGGAACAATCGAGGTGTTATTTTGTCATCAGCTATTCTAGGTAATGATGTATTGCGTCGTATGAGTTGTGAGACAGCTTAGTAAATTCTTATGTGTTGAGGTTCCGCGTTGCGATGATGTTATGTGAGCAGGATGGCTCTTAAGATTTAGATCTTATATCGCACCTCAGTTGTGCTTGAGTTTTGTAGCCTATAGCGCCATGTGTTTTCTCAGGGATGTTATTATGCACTTAGCGTGCTTATGATCGAAATTTGATATTTTTATTGTAATGAGCAAATTTAGCTCGAAGTGCGATCTCCTTATGTGAGATTTTTCTGTGGATCGTGTGGCACGCCGCCCTGGGTATATCATTTGGATCGGGTTGCACGCCGCAACAGTGTGATGTTGAGTCTGGTTTTCTATATGCTATTTTTGTGTGTTTCGCTTCGTATCTTCTAAGAAAAGTCCGTATTAGTGCGGGGGTTAGGTAATTCCTTCCAGAGTTCGATTTCTTGTTGGCGTTGTGTTCGTATTAGTGGCCTATTGGCACATTGTGGCTTCATATGAGACTTTTGATCGCATTCGGAGTGGCTTATTACCTGAGAAGTTCGTACTGGGTGAGACGAGATTATGGGATTTAAGATCAGCGCAATCTTATTATATGAAGTATATTAAGTAGCAAAGGTCGTTATTAGGATCAGAATGTGGTAATGTTTCTTATCAGAATTATAGACTCAATGATTGGTTGACTCGGTAGTTGATTATGAATTTGGGCACATCTCATCCGTCGTGGCGGTATTGTGAGAGTTAGAGTAAGACTTGCATTTCATGAGGTGCAATGGGAGCATCTGATTCGTTGAATTTTTGGCTAAGTTGATCGGAAAATATTATTGTGGTCTTGTGGATTAAGTGATGCAAAGTAAGAATCCAGCAAGGTTGTTCAGTCATGTTGAGTACAGTGTGTAGTGATTGATATGGTGATCGTATGTTGGAAACCGGGCCTGGCTTAGGATTCCGGATGTTTGAATTTAGCTCTAAAGGCTTATTTGCTTGAATAAAAGGGAATATCTTTAGAATTTATCGAGCCAATGTGCTTGGCTAAGTTGTGGCAGCACGGGAAGGTGCATGAGGTGCTAAACATTGATTTCAGAATACTTCCGTATAGTTCTCAGCACGTTCGAGGACGAACGTATGTTTAAGTGGGAGAGAATGTAACGACCTGACTGGTCGTTTTTGAGTACTAGTGCTCCATTTAGCAATCGGAGGCCATGAACAACTTCATTTCATGTATTATGACTTGTACGCGTGGTCGGAATTGAATTTCGGGAAATCCAGAGTTGATTTGGGAAGAGAATTCTTATTTCGGAAGTTTAAAGTTGAAAGAATGAACTAGGATTGGAATTTTAAGTAAATGACCTCGGAATCGAGATCTGAAGGTTCCAGCAGGTTCGTATGATGATTTCGGACTTGGGCGTATACCCGGATTGGGTTTTGGATAATCCGGGAGCGTTTTAGCGCCATTGTGGAAGTTAGCATTTTGGAAGAAATTTTATAAGTTTGGTTTGAAGTGCATTTCAGTGTTATCAATGGGATTCTGAGACTATGAATAGCTCCGTATGGTGATTCTGGAGTTGGGAGTGCGATCGGAAGTGAATTCGGAGGTCCGTAGGTCATTTTGAAGCCATTTAGCTAAAGATAGAAATTTGAAGGTTTTTGAGGAGTTTGACCGGAGGTTGACATTTTGATATCGGGGTCGGAATCCAATTTTGAAAGTTGGAGTAGGTCTGTAATGTCAAATATGACTTGTCAGCAAAATTTGAGGTCAATCGGACGTGATTTGATAGGTTTAAACATTGGAAGTAGAAGTTGAAAAGTTCAAAGTTCATAAAGCTTGGATTGGAGGTCAATTGATGATTTTAGCATTGTTCGATGTGATTTGAGGCCTCGAGCAACTCCGTAATGTGTTTTGGGACTGGTTGGAGTGAATGGTTGGGGTCCCGGGGGGACTTGGGTGGATTACGGATGGTTAACGGATCAAAAGGGATTTGTGGGAAGGCTAAGTTTGCTGGTATTTCCGCTTCTGCGGTCCCTTTCCGCAGAAGCGGTAGAGGGAGCCGCAGAAGCAGATTTGATCTAAGGTTCAGGGACCGCAGATGCGGTCAAGGTTCCGCAGAAGCGAGACCGCATCTGCGAAAGTGGTTATCGCAGAAGCGAAAAGGGGGGCGATCAGGGCTAATCACAGAAGCGGTTTTTTACCGCACCTGCGGAAACGCAGAAGCGGTCCAAGGTCCACAGGTGCGGAAATGACAGGAGTAGTAAGGTTGGTTTAAATCGTGGGTTGAGTTCACTTATCCTATTTCTTCATGGCTAGGGCAATTTTTGGGGAGCTTCAAGAGAGGAATTTTGTCGTCAATGTTAAGGTAAGTTATCCCCATCACTTTTGAGTTAAATATATCAAATTATGTATGGATTTAAACATGAAAATCTGTGTAAATTTAGGTTTTAGTGGAAAACCTAGAAAATTATATTCTTGGAATTTAGCCACGATTTTGGGTATGGAATTTAGAGAAACTTATATATTTGAGTTCATAAGGTCATGGGTAACCTTTATCTTCGAGAAATTTCAAAATCCGGGCCCGTGGGCCCGTGGGCATTTTGGTCATTTCACTAAGCGAAGTTGGGAATTTGCATAATTTGAATTGTTAACAAGTATTTGAGCATGTTCTCATTTGTTTGTCGTTAATTGGCTAGTTTTGGTGCATTGTGCGTCGGTTTAAGCCTTCGGAAGAATGTAGAATGCCGGTTTTGAGTCTTCGGAGCGAGTTGAGTCTCCTTTCTAATCTTGTGAGGGGGAATTTACCCCATAGGTGAGTTAAATTAGTTATGTGCTCCTATTTGTGGTCGCTATGTATGCACGAGGTGACGAGAGTCCGTGCGCAGCTACTATTATGCTATTGTCCGGGTAGTCTAGGACCCAAAAGCATGTTATATCTGAATTAATTATGAACCCATTGATGGTTTGAATTTGCTTAAATCACATTAAATTAATAAATGGATTTCTAAAAAGACTTAAGTTTCGTTTTCTCAAAATATTAAAGGTAATTGGTCTTTCTTGGATAGTTGCTCCATGTTGACTTCTTGAATGATTGTATGCTGTGTGTGTTTATTTTCGAAATGGGCCGAATGCCTCGGCAGATTAATAGATGCATCTATAGGCGCGCCGTCGACCCTCGGCAACTGCAGATTTATTTCTATTGGATTGGGCCGTCGCCTCGGTATGATTTGCGCATGTTTGTGTTGTTGCCTGAACTTAATTAAGTTATCATTGCCCTTTTATGGCTTAAAAATATTTAGATTATATTTAAAAAGAAATTCTGGAGATTTTCCTACGAAAGAATTACGTGTTTACTTGTTTCCTCTATCTGGATTAGAATCATTTTTATAAAATAAATCCACTATTCAATTTATATTAAGGACGGATCATTATGGGACTATTAGAGAGTGTCAAGTTGACCATCTCATCTCTACCCCTTCGGGATTAGGCTGGATACTCACTGAGTACACGTTGATTACGTACTCATACTGCACTTCTGTGCATTTTTATTGCACGGGTATATATATACCTCTAGCAGCCTACTAGGCGTAGCAGCATGGATGACTCTGGGACTAGGTAAACTGCATTGTTCGAGACGACCCGCAGCTAGTATAGTTCCTTTTAGCATTTTAATTATTTATTCCCTGTCCACTGTATTTCAGACAGATTTTGTATTTTACTTTCCTTATCGATAATTGCTCATGCACTGGTGACACCGGGTTTCTGGGATGATTTTCGAAGGATTGTACTAATTGTCATTATTTAAATTTAAATTCAAGTAGTGATCTTTTATTTATGAAAAATGGAAGGAAAAACCTTAGATTTTCAAAAGCTTTAAAAGAGGATTCAATTGATAATTTTGTTGGCTTGCCTGACATAGGTTTCCGGCGCCACCACGACCCTTAGTAGATTTTGGGTCGTGACATATGCCATAAAACATCAATAAACCAGCTTAAGCCAATAATATGAGATAATGAACCTACGGGGTAACTAATACCTTCAACAATAAAATAAAATATCTGGCAAGTACCAATTAAGCATGGAAATACCAGCAAAGCATGTAGTAGTTACGATAGGGAAGACAATATAATAAGAACGGAAAGAAAACAGGCACACGGATAAATTGGTGGCGCATATGTACTCGTCACATCACCTATATGCCAGTCAAATAGATTTTCACATAGCAATTATGTCAAGGATTCCTATCCCTCAAGTCAAAGTTAGACACAACACTTACATCGATCCACAGGCCACTCACTGCTCAATTATCATTTTTCGTCTTGATTCCACCTCCAAATCACTCGTATCTAGCTATATTTAACTTACTAACATCAAATATTTCTAAAGAAAACAATTTCAATACATAAATTTAGGTTTTCCAATATTTCCCCTAAAAAACCCTGGCTCGCTTGGTCAAAACTCGAGGTTCAGACTAAAACCCTTTCACCCCCAAGCCCGCATATGTAATTAGTTCCAGAATTCGATCCCAAATCGAGGTCTAAATTCCCAATTTGCGAAATAACCCAATTCTTCAAAAAATATCTAATTCTACCATGAAAGAAAAAAGTTTAGGACTAGAAATCTAATGGGTGATGATGGAAATTGAAGGAAATGAGTTAAAGAGTACAAACCTATGATTTGGTGTTGAATTCCCCCTTGAAAAATTGCCCTAGGTCGAGTTGTAATGAAAGAGATATGAAATTGTGAAGTATTTTCGATTATTGGTCTGCTTTAAAATCACTGGACAGGCCTTCTTCGCGTTCACGAAGGGCCTATCGCGATCTCAAGAAACAACGGCCCAAAGGCCTAGCGTTCGCGAAAGGGTTCTCCCCCTTGTCCTTCGCGTTCGCGACCCAATGATCTATTCGGTAGAAGAACAACTGACCCATCCCCTAGGTCCGAATCACATCAAATCAGTTATGTTTCTCACCAAATTTCACAGATAAGGTATAAATATTATTTTGAACCGGTACTGTCTCTGGAACCAAAATACGAGCCTAATACCAACAAAATCAAACAATAACCAAATTCTTAAAATCATTTAATTTTCAGTCTTTCCTTTTTAATCAAAAAATTATTTCTCGAGCTAGGGACCTCTAAATTTGATTATGGGCATACACGCAGGTCCTACATTTTAATACGGACCCACCGGGACTATCAAAATACGAGTCCGGGCCCATTTACTCAAAATATTGACCGAAGTCAACTAAATCAACTTTTAAAGGCAAAAATTATTATTTTTATTAACTTTCAACATAAAAGTTTTACGGAAACACGCCCGGACTGCGCACGCAAATTAAGGAGGAATTATCACACCACCTTTTTCCTACACCCGAAGGAAGAGCGTATAAGGGAACTTTTTTTCCAACTTAAAGTGACAATCGAAATGGGATTGTTTTATTTAAAATTCAGAGTCGCCACTTGGGATAATTTATGGTGTTCCAAGTCACCGGTTCGAATCCCAAATCGAGGAAAGATTGACTCTGTTTAACAGTCCGCAAACACAGAAATAAGGGTAAGGAATTCTATTAATCTGGGAGAAGGTGTTAGGAATTCCCGAGTTCCGTAGTTCTAACAGGGGCGCTCAACTGTTATTATTGGCCTATTATCCTATTTTAATACATGTTTTAGCCTATGGTTCAATTTTTACTTATTAGTCACTTTTAATTATTTTTAAGGAAGATTGCAACATCATTTAAAATACGTCTTAAACCACGTCACATAAATGCACTTGCGGTCCCCGACATATTTTATCTAACATTTTTGAGATTTGAATTTGGGTCACATAAATGCACACCCAAGTTCAGGAAGGTAGTTTTTAAAATAGCACGCCTAAAGCAACTACGCACTTTCAAATTTGCGAGGGCCATGAAAATTTAACTAAATAGCACTCCTTCATTTCTAAGGATTAAAATATTAATTAAGCGAGGGCCATGCATTTTAAGAGTTTATTTGGCGTGGCACACCTCAATTCCAATTTTAAAGGGAATTCAAGCTAAATTTCTGAGGGCCATAACTATATCTTACTTAGTACGGTATGCCCCAAATCTATTCAACTAATTTTAATAGCTATGGATACTCATATTTAAAGCTAATTTAAAATTTAGTACCACAACAATGTTACAGGAACCGTAGCCATGATAAACTAATTATATGCCTGAAGCAAACCATTCAAATCTGTTCAAAAGAAGAAGAAACTGCTTGGTAATATTTTGAGTCAAATCGATTAGATCAGAAATGGCATAAGTATGTAACAAAAATGAAATGGGAACACAACTTATTGATCATTTAACACCAGAAAAGCACACTTGAACCATGAAACTACGACTCTGAATGAGAAGCTGAATTTGATATGTTATTTTACATAACAGGTGAAGTATACCTATAACATATGTCTGCCCACCATATATAACTCAAAATGGCCTTGAAATCGCATAATAATAAAGCACAACCAATTCTGAGCTCTTAAGAAAGAACTCATTTGTTTATTGTCAGGGAAACCCAATAGCAAAACCAAGCAAAATACCAAACATGGATAATGAGTGCAAGAAGCTATGAGTTAATCAAAAACCATAACGAAAGATAGTACATTAACCACTATTTAGACTGTATTATGAGCAATCAAAAGTTTACGCACATGGTTAAATCCTCACTCTACTATATATAGGGACTGATAATCTTGTTCATGCCTTCTTAAAGAGCAATAACACCAACAGGAATGCACATATACATTGAAAAGCTACTCTCTGTTTACTCTGGACTTGGAGACATGATTCCTATAAGATTCTCACAATGATCCAGATTCACACTCAGATCTTTAAATAAATCAAGATATTCAATCCAACATGGTATAGTGTTCTTTCAAACAAATCCAACAAACATCAGTGAGCTTCATTATGCCTAAGAGTTACAACAACAGATTTCCATTTCAGATCCTAAATAACTGAATTGTTAAAGCTGGCATACTCCATAAGGTAATCTCAAGTGAGGAGAATAGTCACATAGGAAATGGTCTTCCCTGAATGAGGGGATAGAAAGTTCATGAGCATAGATATGGAAAGACAACGAAATTCAACCAAACTTATGCACAAGGAAGGTTCTACAAGATTTCATGGCTACCAAACTTACCAAATAGGACGACAACACAATAGCCCTACTGATAATTTCCTTTGTCTGATTAGCAATTGCAAAACCAAGCAAAATTTAGATAAACACATAAACTAGTAGTAAATCAGAGCTGCTGCAAGCCAAACAGAGTAGAATTTTACATTTAAAGTCGTGCAAATAGGATGCCTCGACAGTGCAAACAGGGCAAGCTAACTCAATTCATTAAAGTTCAGAACAACTGCTTAAATTCGAGTCTCTAAAAGCTACTATCTACTAGTCTGCACTCGATGACAGTACCAAAACTTTGATGCAAAGTGAAATCATACTCTCAACCAGCAGTCATGAAGAATCAACAGCAATTAAGAAAAGTATTTCACCTATCGACCTCAAAACGCGATTAAAGCAACACTAGAAAGTACATATCTCAACAGAAATCAAAACTGAAAAGAAAAAACTAGAGAAGGATTTCTAACATTTCGAAATTAAACCATAAGATTCTTTCAAATTCTCAGCATTTCAAAAATGATTTTAGCATTCGTTCAAAATTCAAACTACAACAACAAATACTCATTTTGTTTTTTAAAACTCTAACTCAAACAATTTAAAATATGAATCTACTAAAGCTTAGCAAAGAATTGCGATAGTTCTAAATGTTGAGACGAACTGACTAGATCGACAACACTCATTGAACATCTAAGAGCAATTTTAGAACTCATTTTAACATATACACAGCCAAACCAAACCAGAAATACTCGTAAAGTTGGCAAGCAAACACATTACGACCAACAGTCACCAAGATTTAAAACAGTTCTAAAATAGCTGGACTTAAGCTCTAGATACATTTTTAACCAAAACGCCAAAGATAGGTTACAAGAGATGAGAAATGAATCTGAATCAGTAAACAATTCCGATTAACTTTGCTTGAACATTGAATACAAGTGGAATACAGTAGCTAATATCAGCACAATCAGCAATAGAAATGAGTATAAATTAGAAGCTCGAACAACAACGAACTCAGCAACTTTCAATTGAGCCCCATTTTCAAATGAACTCCAGCCCAGAAAGAAGGGGCAAAATAGTTTTCTTTTATTTTTCCTTTTCTGAACAGTAATAGAAA
>MU775734.1:108492-122516 GCA_026770625.1 Nicotiana glauca | reverse complement strand
GGATATATATATATATATATATATATATATATATATATATATATATATATATATTTTGTTCTGAAAAGCTAAACGAAGATTAGAAACGAAGAAGAAGAAGAATCACTTTGTTAACCCTAGCCTTTTCTGCCAAAAAAAATCCCTCCCAAAAATCTCTCTAAAAACAATCCCCTTCACACAAAGAAAATCCTCACCTTATATAGGCCCGCATATTTCTCGAACCTTCTTCCTTTATCTCCAAGAAAAATACCAGATGAAAATCTTCCCCAATTCTGAGTTTTTTTCCCTTATTCTGATGAAAAACGAACAAATGGAGGGAGTCGATCAAATTGAATCTAATCCAACGCTCCCCATTTTTCTATATATCATCCGAAAGGTAAAAATCCAAAATAAAATAATAGAGAGAATGTGAGGGAGAAGGAATCTGTCAGAAACAGTTAGCTATGGCAAGAGGAGAGAAGGTAAAACGCGTGGTGCGAGTTTGGGTTTCACCCGCCTGAATTTTGGTAATTTTTGGGAAGGGATTCGATTGTTTGGAGAAGAAGAACACTGTTTTCATTTGGGTCTTGGGAGATTTAGATTTTCTTTTATTTTGCGTGCAATAATTGGGATGGGTTGGGTTGAACCGATGGGGCTAGGCGAGTTTAGTGGTTGTTGGGCTTGGGCAGAATTCTCTTGGGCTAAGCCAAAATCAACCCTTTTGTTGTTCTTTTCCTTCCTTTTAATTTCCAATATCTCTTTTTTTTTTCAAATTAAAATTAAGGGATAAATTAATTCTTGTATTTTTTGCATTTTCATGATTTTTAATAAAAAATAAGCATGCACAGAAAAATATAAAATAGTTAGCACAAATTTCCACAAAATCGTATAAAATTATAGAAAATGGAAAAAATTATTTTTATTGTATTTTATGGGAGTATTTCCTATAGGGAAAAAATCACGTGCTCACAGCTGCCCCTCTTTACTCAGAAACACGAAGAGTTTTTGTGCAAAGATAAAGTGACCGGATACGAGTGATTTTCACTTGAATACTCCGTGGGAAGCATTTCTGAAAGATTTGACTGCACCCTGCTCCCGAGGTTGCGTACATATCCTTGGCTATAAAAGAATTAGGTCAGTGTAGTTAGGAAAGTTTCGGTAGTTGGGACTACCATGAAGCTGTAATTTCACTGTTGTTGCTGCTTCTACTGAACTCCTTATTACACCATGACAAAATAAAAGAATCTAGACTTAAACTACGATCTATGCATTACAAGAATCCTATCTATATATTCAAACTTGATCTTGCATTTCCTGGTGCCCTGCTGACTTGTATTCTCCAGGTGAAATTCCTTTGTTGCCGAGTTGAATTATAATCTGAGACGCTTTCCCTTTTCTTCAAGCGGGCGCCTGATCGCTGAACTTGAAATATCTTTCTTCGAACATTGGCTGCTTTACATTCGTTCTTCAGGTGGGCTCCTGATTACCAACACTTGAATTGCTGCTTTGTTCTTCAGGTGGGCTCTTGATTACCAACACTTGAATTGCTTTGTTCTTCAGATGGGCTCCTGATTACAGACACTTGAATTGCTTTGTTCTCCAGGTGGGCTCCAGATTATCGACACTTGAATTGCTTTGTTCTCCCAGTGGGCTCCTGATTACCGACACTTGAATTGCTTTGTTCTTTATGTGGGTTGTTTTGTTCTTTATGTGGGCTCCTGATTACCGACACTTGAACTGCTTTGTTCTTCAGGCGGGCTCCTGATTATCGATACTTGAACTGATTTGTTCTCCAGGTGAGCTTCTAATTACCAACACTTGCACTACTTTGTTCTTCAGGTGGGCTCCTGATTACCGACACTTGAATTGCTTTGTTCTTCAGGTGGGCTCCTGATTACCGACACTTGAATTGCTTTGTTCTGCAAGGGGGCTCCTGATTACCGACACTTGAATTCCTTTGTTCTTCAGGGGGGCTCCTAATTACCGACACTTGAATTTCTTTGTTCTTCAGGGGGGATCCTAATTACCGACACTTGAATTTCTTTGTTCTTCAGATGGGCTCCTGATTACCGACACTTGAATTGCTTTGGTCTCCAGGTGGACTCCTGATTACCGACACTTTAATTGCTTTGGTCTCCAGGTGGGCTCCTGATTACCGACACTTGAATTGCTTTGGTCTTCAGGTGGGCTCCTGATTACCGAAACTTGAATTGCTTTGTTCTTCATNCTCTGTCACCCTTATCACGAAAAATACCTCTGATCCGTTCAAACCCAATACCATTCATCTGTTGCATTGTGCTCTTTCATTGACATGTACTGATCTTTTGTGTTTCTCATGAATCCCAAAGCACGTAAATTGCCATCCCCTCAGTGTGCATGTTGTTCTTTCATGACTTAAAACACCGGCCTTGGCCTTGAGGTCTATTGCTCCTTCACTTGCCATGATAACATTGATTTGTGCTTGGAAGACCTTGCTTGTGACTAGTTAACCACTTTATTTGTCAATGTTATCACAAAAAATACCTTTAATCCGTTCACCTAACACCCTCCATCTGCTGCATTGTTCATGAATTGATATATACCAAACCTTTGTATTTCACATGGATCCCAAAGCATGTTGATTATTACCAACTCAGTGCGCTTGTTGTTCTTTCCTGACTTATGACACTTTGATGTGCTAGCCAGATCCCGTTTTGTGCAATTGTAAAGTTGGTGGCAAATTTTGAAGTCACTTCTCACTTGTTCTGACCAGACAGACTCAGAAAGAGGAAGTAAATAAGACAAAAGGAACAGAGAAAAGGATAATAGAAAGAGATGATTTCTTACATGAAAACTACAAAGTAGAAACCTATCAGATGTGGGTTNTGATTACCGACACTTGAATTGCTTTGTTCTCCAGGTGGGCTCCTGATTACCGACACTTGAATTGCTTTGTTCTCCATGTGGGCTCCTGATTACCGACACTTTAATTGCTTTGTTCTCCAGGTGGGCTCCTGATTACCGACACTTGAATTGCTTTGTTCTCCAGGTGGGCTCCTGATTACCGACACTTGAATTGCTATGTTCTTCAGGCGGGCTCTTGATTATCGACACTTGAATTGCTTTGTTCTTTAGGTTGGCTCCTAATTACCAACACTTGAATTGCTTATCCTTTAAATTGGTGTTGTTCTCCCTTGCTCTCTAGGTGGGCTCCTGATTTCAACAAAATAGACAAAACAAAGAAAATTTTCTGCCCCAGTTTGGTAGCTGGACAAATCTGTGAGTGTTAACTGAATCGTGTTACCAAATATCACTAAGAATTTGAAAGCTAGATCCCATTATCCAGGAGGGTACTGAAAACTCCTAATTGAATCCTATCTCAAGCATGAAAACTTTGAATCCAACTTATATTCCTTTCGGATACATTTATGCTAAATTTTGCTACTCATGATTGTTTTGAATTTTAAGCTAGGTCCTATTTTCTAGGAGGATCCTGAAAATTTACGGTCAAACCTGTCTAGTGCTTGTTTTTCCTTACGGAGGATTTCTCCGAAACAAACAAAATTTTCTGCCCCTGTTTCAAATCAAAGAAAAATCTTTTCTGTTTAAAAATATGGTGGTTGGTTTGTGGCCTTGACTTTGAGGGCGATTGCTCCTTCACTTCCCGTGATAACTCTGATTTTCACTCGAAAACCTTGCTTGTTTATTGACTAACCACTTTCTCTGTCACCCTTATCACGAAAAATACCTCTGATCCGTTCAAACCCAATACCATTCATCTGTTGCATTGTGCTCTTTCATTGACATGTACTGATCTTTTGTGTTTCTCATGAATCCCAAAGCACGTAAATTGCCATCCCCTCAGTGTGCATGTTGTTCTTTCATGACTTAAAACACCGGCCTTGGCCTTGAGGTCTATTGCTCCTTCACTTGCCATGATAACATTGATTTGTGCTTGGAAGACCTTGCTTGTGACTAGTTAACCACTTTATTTGTCAATGTTATCACAAAAAATACCTTTAATCCGTTCACCTAACACCCTCCATCTGCTGCATTGTTCATGAATTGATATATACCAAACCTTTGTATTTCACATGGATCCCAAAGCATGTTGATTATTACCAACTCAGTGCGCTTGTTGTTCTTTCCTGACTTATGACACTTTGATGTGCTAGCCAGATCCCGTTTTGTGCAATTGTAAAGTTGGTGGCAAATTTTGAAGTCACTTCTCACTTGTTCTGACCAGACAGACTCAGAAAGAGGAAGTAAATAAGACAAAAGGAACAGAGAAAAGGATAATAGAAAGAGATGATTTCTTACATGAAAACTACAAAGTAGAAACCTATCAGATGTGGGTTCCAACTCTAATGACCATGACATGCACCTGTGGATTAAGTGGCCTAATCTGTCAAACAAGTCTGATGTTCAACTCTTGTTGTACCTCTAAAATGTGAAACTAGGCTTTAATGCTCTGGTTATCCAATCTGATTCACGATCCTTACTCGAATTGTGGTGCCCGAAGTGTTTTTACCATCAAGACTCTCTCATTTTGTTCTTTCTCTCAGCTCACCATCGCATCATGGTGCCTGTGAAGGTTTTCACCGATAAGACTCTCTTATTTTTCTCTCCTTCTTCTTACTTCCTCTGACTCTGTAGATGACAAAGCACTGACCATAGTAACAACATCATATGCTCTTTGCACGTCTAGCTCGGTACTCTCACAGATTATATGGGAGGTCTTTTTGGACTGTAATGTGGCTTTTGGACAGTGCAAGAAAGAAAGGATATCATAAAGGCTCAAAATAACTAAGACAACGGGGTTAGTTTGTTTACAACTTTTGGAATCCATTATGAAAACTTTGCTCCAATTTCTAAAACAGAGGAATTTGATTCTCTTTTTTCCCTTTCTTTTTACTAAGAAAGACTACCCCACTCTCGACTTTGTGGGAGTATGAAATATTTTATTATTATTATATTTGGTATGATCAAACTAAGGCTACCTACGTATCTTGTGGTGACAAGAATCAGGTCAAACGTAGTTTATAAGACTACTTTTGTTGTTGCTATTTCTCTTTTTCTTTTCTTTTTCTATTATTTTTCTTTCTTTTTCTTTCTTTTCCCTTTTTCTTTCTTTTCCCTTTTTCCTTTCCCTTTCTATCTCTATTTTTTTTTTATTTTTCCTTTTGGTATGAACCTTTTCAAATAAACCTATTGGGACACAAATTTTTTCTCCCTTTTTTCTATGACACTAACTTGATTTCAAAAGAGGGGAGGTCAAAGAAACTAGTATACGCTCAAGAGGGTATCAAATGGTATAAGTGTTTGGGTAGCTAAAAGAGGGTCTTCTAATCCTTGAAAATGCCAAGTACAAGGCATGCAACTTGAAATGAAAATTGAAGATCATGCACAATATTTATTTTGCGGCTTCGGCATTGATATTACTGATATGCCTTCTATTTTTCTTAACGCTTTGTCAAATGCAGAACCCTCGTTGGGTGGTTCCCTTTTTCACAATAGATATCCTTCGTCAATTCGAAGAAAACTTCCTTGACTTTAATTTGTAACTTGAGATGCATTTGAAGTAAAAGTTGCTTGCTTCAAATCATCCGGGGTGCACTCTCCTTTAATGAATTATTGACACCCTATTGACTTCCCAAATTATCTACCCCAGTTTCACATGGTTCGAGCTTCAAATGTTCTCAAAATATCCAAATCTGTACTTATTTCCCTCAAATATCCCTATCATCTTTAAAATTGTTTCAGTGCTTCATGATTGAACTAACTTTAAGACCAGGACTAAAATTATGCGTGCATGTCATGATACTAGAGCCAGCATGAGAAAAAAAAAAAGGGGGATAGAACTGAACAAAAAAAGACCAGGAATAACAGAAAATGGGAAATTGCGAAAGACAGACGGTGAAAGGGTTTAAATAACAAGATAAGCAATAAAGTGGGGTCACAAACCTAGTGTCACGATCCGAATTTTCCACCATCGGGAGTCGTGATGGCGCCTACTAACGGAGCTAGGACAGCCAAACAGTAAACATTCTCTGATAATTTCTCAACAATGTAAACATATGAAACCAATTAAATAAAAGCGGAAGACTTTAAGCTTATAAAAACTAAAATCAAAATGCGGAAGTTTAAGACGAATCTCTACCCAAAATCTGGTGTCACTAGCTCACGGACTGCTATAGAGTACTAAAAACAAGTCTGAAATGATATTACATACTGTTTGTCTCGAAACAAAGAAAACAAACTAGAACATAGAAGGGACTTCGGCCTGCGAACGCCAGCTAGGCTACCTCGTGAGTCCCTGAACTGAAGACAGCTCCCGGGCAATCCAACTGCTACTGTCCAAAAGCTGCTCCTGGATCTGTGCAAAAAGATGCACAGAGTATAGCATCAGCACAACCGACCCCATGTGCTGGTAAGTGCCTGGCCTAACCCCGGTGAAATAATGACGAGGCTAGACCAGACTACCAGATAAACCTCTGCAGATATATATGTACAAGTACAACAAAATAATAGCGGAAAGTAATCAATTAAAACTGGGAGGGGAACATGCATAAGGGGTAGCAGATGAAACGGAATATCAAGGATAACAAGGAAACTACATCTGATTTCTTCTAACGCGGAATAAGGGAAAACAAACTACTTTCACTTGTTTCAGTCTCCTCTCGTTGCAGGCGTGCAACTCGATCCCATTTCTAAATAACGCGTGGTAGGCGTACCACTTGCTCCCATTTCATAATATCTCATGGTAGGCATACCACTCAATCCCATTTCATAATATATAAGTGGTCGGCGTGCCACACGATCCCATTTCATAATATATAAGTGGTCGGCGTGCCACACGATCCCATTTCATAATATATAAGTGGTCGGCGTGCCACACGATCCCATTTCCTTCGACACAATACACACNTATTCAATTTCTACTTAGCATATTTAAATCAATGCTCAGCCTCAACAATTACCGGCTCAGTGTTTAAAGATTTCCAACCAAGTCCTCATAAACAACCATTTAGAATTCGATAATTTAGCAATTCCGGACTCACGGTCATGCTCGACATCGGTGTATAGATACTCATCACCATTCCTATACACCGTACTCGACAAATAGCAATTAGCAAATAAGACTCTACTCCTATTCCCTCAAGCCGAAGTTAGATCAAACACTTACCTCGGTCAAAAGAATAGCAATCAAATTTCCAATACTGCCTTTCCTCTACAATCCGACTCCGAAACAATGGTATATAGGCATAATTAATTCAATACCATCAATAAAGGCTCAACAACATAATATCATAGCCTAGAAATGAGTTTTCTAGCATTCTTCCAAAAATACCAAAATTCGACACCGGGCCCACATGGTCCAAACACGAGGCTCGGACCAAAACCCAATCACCCATAACCCCACGAGTTCAAATATGCAATTTGTTTTAAGATTCGACTCCAAATTGAGGTTGAATTACCCAAAATTCTCAAAATCCTAACTCTACCCAAAACCCTTAATTTCTACTTGATTTCATGATTTAGGTCTAGGATTTTAGTAGTAAATGAAGAAGAGTGAAGGAATTAGGTGGGAAATTACTTACCCAAAGACTTTGGTGAAGAAGAGCTTCAAAAATCGCCCCTAGAGCTTGGAGAAGACAATTTTTATGAAAGAATGGGAATAATCCCGTAACTATTATGTTTTTGAACTTTAAAATCACTAGGCAAAAATGCCCCTCGCGTTCGTGGGGAAGGGGCTGCATTCACGAAGAGTAAGCTGGGGTCAGCATCGTGATCGCGTGGGAGGAAACGCGAACACATAGAAAGAAAAAGGCTGGGGTCCTGGGTTTACTTTACGCGAACGCGTAGGTACATACACGAACACGATGAAGGGTGAGCTAATACAATGCGAAGGCGAGGACAAGTTTGCGAACACAATGAAGGAATTGCTGGGGCCCTGAATTTGGCTTACGTGTTCGCGAGGTTCAAGACGCGAACGCGAAGGGGGAAGAAACAAAAGATCATCCGGCTTTATAACTTATCCGAACCTCATTCTAATTTGGGATATGAAACTAACAGAAAGAAATCACACCAGCGTGCACTTCTCAGAAGAGATAAGAGAGAGGTTTCGTAGCAGTTTATATACAATTCAGATAATATCAAAACGGTAAAAGCAACATTAAGCACATTAGGCCCAAACATGTAATAAAATCAGATAATAAATAAAGCTAATTATAAAAGTTATTCTAAGCTCGAATTCTTGAACCCTGAACCAGAGATTCTGGGTTCGATCTCCAGCAGAGTTGCCAGAGATGTCACACCTCCTTTTTCCTACACCCGAAGGAAGAAGGTATAAGGGAGTTATTTTCCAACTTAAAGTGACAATCGAAACGGGATTATTTTATTTAAAATTCAGAGTCGCCACTTGGGATAATTTATGGTGTCCCAAGTCACCGGTTCGAATCCCAAATCGCGGAAAGATTGACTCTGTTTTAGAGTCCGTGAACACAGAAATCCGGGTAAGGAATTCTGATAATCCGGGAAAAGGTGTTAGGCATTTCCAAGTTTCGTGGTTCTAGCACGATCGCTCAACTGTTATTATTGGCCTATTATCTGATTTTAATACATGTTTTAGCCTATGGTTCAATTTTAACTTATTAGCCACTTTTAAATATTTTTAAAGAAGATTGCAACATCATTTACAATACATCTTGAACCACGTCACATAAATGCACCCGCGGTCCCCGACATATTTTATCTAATATTGCTGAGATTTGAATTTGGGTCACATAAATGCACACCCGAGTTTAGGAAGGTAATTTTTAAAATAGCGCGCCTAAAACAACTATACACTTTCAAGTTTGCGAGGGCCATGGAAATTCAACTAAATGGCACGCCTCGATTTTTAAGGAATAAAATATTAATTAAGTAAGGGTCATGCATTTTAAGATTTTATTCGGCACAGCACGCCTCAATTCCAATTTTAAAGAGAATTCAAGCTAAACTTCTGAGGGTCATAACTATATCTTACTTAGTACGGCACGCCCCAAATCTATTCAACTAATTTTAATAGCTATGGATACTCATATTTAAAGCTAATTCGAAATTTAGTACCATAACTACGTTACGGGAGTTGTACCCGTAGCCGTGATAAACTAATTATATGGCTGAAGCAAACTATTCAAATCTGTTCAAAAGAAGGAGAAACTGCTTGGTAATATTTTGAGTCAAATCGATCAGATCAGAGGTGGCATAGATATGAAACAAAAATGAAATAGGAACAGAACTTGTTGATCATTTAACACCAGAAAATAACACTTGAACCATGAAACTACGACTCTGAAGGAGAAGTTGAATTTGATATGTTATTTAACATAACAGGTAAAGTATACCTATAACATATGTCTGCCCACCATATACAACTCAAAAATGGCCTTGAAATCGCATAATAAAGCACAACCAATTTTGAGCTCTTAAGAAAGAACTCATTTGTTTATTGTCAGGGAAACCCAATAGCAAAACCAAACAAAGTACCAAACATGGATAATGAGTGCAAGAAGCTATGAGTTAATCACAAACCATAACGAAAGACAGTACCTTAACCACTATTTAGACTGTATTCAGAGCAATCAGAAGTTTACACACATGGTTAAATCCTCACTCTACTATATATAGGGACTGATAATCTTGTTCATGCCTTCTTAAAGAGCAATAACACCAACATGAATGCACATATACATTAAGAAGCTACTCTCGGTTTACTCTGGACTTGGAGACATGATTACTATAAGATTCTCACAATGATCCAGATTCACACCAGATCTTTAAATAAACCAAGATATTCAATCCAATATGGTATAGTGTTCTTTCAAACAAAGCCAACAAACATCAGTGAGCTTTATTAGGCCTAAGAGTGACATCAACAAATTTCTATTTCAGATCCTATATAACTGAATTTTTAAAGCTGGCATACTCCATAAGGTAAACTCAAGTGAGGGGACTAGTAACATAGGCAATGGTCTTCCCTGAATGAGGGAATAGAAAGTTCATGAGCATAGATATGGAAAGCCAACAAAATTCAACCAAACTTATGCCCAAGGAGTCTTCTACAAGATTTCATTGCTACCAAACTTACCAAATAGGTAGACAACACAATAGCCTTGCTGACGATTTCCTTTGGCTGATTAGCAATCACAAAACCAAGCAGAATTCAGATAAACACATAAACTACTAGTAAATCAGAGCTGCTGCAGGCCAAACAGTGCAGAATTTTCCATTCAAAATCGCGCAAATAGGCTGCCTAGACAGTGCAAACAGGGCAGGCTAACTCAATTCATCAAAGTTCAGAACAACTGCTTAAATTCGAGTCTCTAACAGCTACTATTGACTAGTCTGCACTCGATGACAGTCCTAAAACTTTGATACAAAGTAAAATCAAACTCTCGACCAGCAGTCATGGAGAATCAACAGCAATTAAGAAAAGCATTTCACCTATCGACCTCAAAACGCGATTAAAGCAACACTAGAAAGTACATATCTCAACAGAAATCAAAACTGAAAAGAAGAAGCTAGAGAAGAATTTCTAACATTTCGGAATTAAACCATAAGATGCTTTCAAATTCGAACTATTTCAAAAATGATTTCAGCATTCGTTCAAAATTCAAACTACAACAGCAAATACTCGTTTTGTTTTTTAAAACCCTAACTCAAACAATTTAAAATATGAATGAACTAAAGCTTAGCAAAAAGTTGCAATAGTTCTAACGCTGAGATGAACTGACTGGATCGACAACACTCAATAAACATCTAAGAGCAATTTCAGAACTCATTTTAACATATACACAGCCAAACCAAACCAGAAATACTCGTAAAAGTCGCAAGCAAACACATTACGACCAATAGTCACCAAGATTCAAAACAGTTCTAAAACAGCTGGACTCAAGCTGTTGATACATTTTTAACCGAAACGCCAAAGATAGTCTACAAGAGATGAGAAATGAACCTGAATCACTAAACAATTCCGATTAACTTTGCTCGAACTTTGAATATAAGTGAAATACAGTAGCTATTATCACCACAATCAGCAATAGAAATGAGTAGAAATTAGAAGCTCGGACAGCAACGAACTCAGCAACTTTCAATCGAGTCCCATTTTCAAACGAACTCCAGCCCAGAAAGAAGGGACGAAATATATTTTTTTTATTTTTGCTTTTTTGAACAGTAATCGAAAATAAAAATAAATTCAAAGAACAATGAATATTTTTTGGATATATATCTTTGTTTTGTTCTGAAAAACTAAACCAAGATTAGAAACGAAGAAGAAGAAGAATAACTTTTTTAACCCTAGCCTTTTCTGCCAAAAAAATCTCTCCAAAATTTCTCCCAAAAATCTCTCTAAAAACAATCCCCCTCACACAAGGAAAATCCTCACCTTATATAGACCCGTATATTTCTCAAACCTTTTTCCTTTATCTCAAAGAAAAATCCCAAATGAAAATCTTCCCCAATTCTGAGATTTTTTCACTTCTTTTGATGAAAAACGGACAAATGGAGGGAGTCGATCAAATTGAATCCAAACCAACGTTCTCCATTTTTTCATATATCATCCGAAAGGTAAAAATCCAAAATAAAACCAAAGAGGGCACGTGAGGGAGAGGGAATCTGTCAGAAACAGTTAGCTATGGCAAAAGGAGGGAAGGTAAAATGCATGGTGCGAATTTCGGTTTCACTCGCCTGAATTTTGGCGATTTTTGGGAAGGGATTCGATTGTTTGGAGAAGAAGAACTGTGTTGTCGTTTGGGGCTTGGGAGATTTAGGTTTTCTTTTGTTTTGTGTGTGATAATTGGGATGGGTTGGGCAGAACCGATGGGGCTGGGCGAGTTTAGTGGTTGTTGGGCCTGGGCATAATTCTTTTGGGCTAAGCCAAAATCAGCCCTTTTGTTGTTCTTTTCCTTCCTTTTAATTTTCAATCTCTTTTTTTTCTTTTCAAATTAAAATTAAGGCCTAAATTAATTCTTAAACTAAATTTACTTACAAAATTAGATTAATCACTCAACACAGTATTTTTAACAATTAATTAAATCCTAAATTAAAGAAAAATTATAAAAAAATAAAATTAAAAAATTAAAGACGCAAAAAGAGTTATTTTTTGTGATTTATTTTTGTAAAACAACTAAATTACTAATTAATCCAAAAATGCACAATTAAATCCTAAATACAAATGCAATATATTTTTAGCTTTTTCATGATTTTTAATAAAAATAAACATGCAAAGAAAAATGTAAATAATTAGCGCAAATTTTCACAAAATCCTATAAAATTGTAAAAAATAGAAAAAATTATTTTTCTCGTATTTTGTGGGAGTAATTCCTATAGGCGAGGAATCACGTGCTCACAAGAATAAAATAAGATTTTGAAGGTCTCAAAATATGAAATCGGGTTCTAAAACATAAGATGACCTTTTGGGTCGACATGCTATTATAACAACTTAAATCACAAATCCATCCACATACTATAAGGGGATATAATTCAATATACTTTTGCGTAAATGTTTGTTTTTCTTCCCTTGGCATTGGAATTCCTACACTCGTCAATATATCAACTCAACAATTCAAATATCTCCTTAAATTTGACCTATTTTTCAAATAAATTGAATCTTTGAGACCATATTCATCAAAACGATATGGCCATGAATTCAATGAATACATGCACTAAGTGTCAAAATGGTATAAAATAATAGGGATTTTTACTTAGTTATACTATGGTAGAAATCTATTTACTACTTTTATTTAGGTTTCTTATTAATAACTATATATACCTATATTTACTTAATTTACCCAAAACCTTAAAAAAAAGAAAATTAAATATACCTTAAATAGTGGGTATCAGTTACATAAAATATCTCACATTTAAGATACCCAAAATCCCTTCATTTTCTCAATAAATCCACCCCAAAATCATATGTTATCTTTTCAATTAACCCCACCTAATAACCCCTCCCCATCCCCCCTTAATCCCAAACCCCATGCCCCAATTCCAAACACATCAGAAAACCCTCCCCAACCCCTCTTCTTCAGCGATTCTAATTCTCCCTCAACTCCCATCTTCAACAAATTTTAATATGTTTCAATTTTCCCCAAGCCTCAAGCCACATTCCCCTCCCTTCCCCGTAAGACCCACCCCAAACTTCTACCATTGGCAATCATATACAGAAGATGAAGAAGATGAAGACCTATATTGTGATTGAAACTTGAAGAAGATGAAGATCATATATTGTGTCACAATTTTTCAGAAATGTACGTAAAATTACATGTTTTTATTGTGTTTTACATGCTTATATGAGATAATTTATTTATTTTCATTAGTTTTTTTTATACTGATTATATGAGACCTCTCAAAAAATTAATTTCACCAATTTTTTTTATTATCAATATAGTATATTTTTTTTGTATGTTTGATGTATTACATATGAATTTAGTTTCTTAAATTTCATATGTTTTGAAATTTTAGAAAATAATACTATCAATTAAAAAAAACTTTTTTGTTTGTTAATTTAGAGATAAAAGTTCTTTATCAAGGAGGGTGCGAAATTTGGTGTGACTCATTGGTAATCATATACAGAAGATGAAGAAGATGAAGGTGAAGATCATAATTTTTCAGAAATGTATTGTGATTGTATTATAATTGTATATGTATCATTATTGCACGAATTGTATTATAAATGTATGATTATTGTATATTCATTGCATATTGTTACGAGCTATTGTGCGTTCATGGCGAATTTCACAATTTGTATCACAAGTATGATAATTGTATATTAGTTTATTAGTATTGTATCGTGTATTATTTTGGGTATTAATATACCAGATACAAGTTAGATACAAACGTGATACAAGTATGATACATTTATGTTTTAAGCATTTATGTAGCTGACACAATCCAGATACAATTATTATACAGTTATCCTACAATTATCATAAAATTTCAGAATAGTTTTTAATAATATAAAGTTAACGGTGAGAGGGAGACAATGGAGGTTTTGGGCGTAGATTAAGGATTTTAATCGGAAA